>JAQGBD010000403.1:0-31983 GCA_034698165.1 Punctoribates punctum | reverse complement strand
CAACAATTATATGCCTCGAGTTAAGTAAAAAATTTTCCTTTCTATGACATCGGTTAGACCTGTCTCTGAGCCAGAGATCAGTAGCCGTGAGTTTTGATTTCAGGCACAGCGAGTGTAAAATGATAGTGTTTTTATTATTTTGTGACTGGCCTTGCACCAATAACTTATTGTTAACTACTGCTAGGTTCAGTTGCTGATCCCTGGATTAAATAAATTTGTAAGTCTAACTTACATGTCTCAGTTTATGAATTATTGGAGAGATGAAAATCCAGAGCCTTTTAATTGAATAATTTGGATGAATTTAAATGTGGTTAACACCTAATAATTAGCGGCTCTTTATTTTTAAATTAAACAAAAACAAAAGCAAAGACTCAACTCATGAAAAGTTGTATTGAAAATGAATTTTCTACAAATCTGTGGTTTTCCTCTTTTTTATTAAATTGTTTTTTACTGCAAACAAGAATTAAAGGATTCAAACGAAAAGATTACTTTTGATGTTATCCACAAAATATAATTCTTTTATTTCTATTACTTTTTCGGTAAATATTTTTCTTTTGCCTTCAAAAACAAATCTATTGCCCGAAGGAATTGATTAATGAATTATTTTCTTTGAGCCATCATTTCATCTGAAAGAAGTATTTTCTCCTATTTGTCAGAATTTCATAATACGAATACCGAGTACCAAATGCAGTTTCACCCAATTTCTGCCCAAACTATTAGAAAACCCAAAAAAGTTATTATTTCTAAAGATTTTACTCAAAATACTAATTTAAATAGTTTATAATTAATGGAAAAACGCTATTGAAAAGTTTAGCTACTACAATTTTCAATATTGAAGTAAAAACGAAAAAGAAGTAAACCCATTGCCAACAAATGATTGCAATAGGTTTAGGTTCTCTGTCATCCCTGGAATGCCTCTGAATTAGATGAGGGTAAGTCTCAAAGAAATCAATCGACTTATAAGTTGAAAGTTTTAAATGCCATAAAAGAAGGATTATATCACTTACTTAGTAATGAAAAACTCCTACTCTACGCCTATGCACTTACTTGAGGACAGAGAGGGACAGACTGTTCTGGTTATTGAATTTTTAATTTAATTAAAATATTATTCTTATTAATGAGAATTGTTTGTCAAAAATGTTTGCGTTTATAGAGAATCTGTTTTTTATTGAAAAATATTTAAAATAAAAAATACAAATATTTTGCGAAACAAGAATTTTGAGCATCTCTTCAACGCTTCTCTCATCTCTAATACAACATCTGCAATGATTGGGGACAGCCCTCGACTGGCCTTAGCTTTGAATTCAGTGATTATTCGGAGGAAAAGTATTATAAAATCCATTTAGAATATAATTGAATAAAAATAATGTATTATATGAAACATTATTCAGTCGTTTTGATGTCATTCGAGAGTTTAAATTAGATTTGAAGCCGAGAGTCATATAAACAGACATTTGTGTCGCACAGAGATTGTGAGCCCAAAGATGTGTTTGAGGGGAATGAGTGCAACAATTCAATTGTCGTATGTATTGTGCAAACAGACTGTTCAACAGTTATTTTAATGCCAATGTGTTGACAGGACTGGCATTTGGCTAATTGATAGGCCATGTCATGGGCTCTGTCATAGCAATAGACAAACACAATCTGACACTTGCCTGCGATTCCTGCCTTCAATGCATTGCCATCTAATTCCTCCCAATTTTGGCATCCCTTCCATTATTCCGAGCATTGAGTGAATACATAAAAAGCGTCTCTTCTTTTACATCAGAGTTTGTGTGGATTAATGCCGAGGGATATAACTATTGTTCTGAAAGCCCATTACGGAAGTCAGTCCTATTTTTTGTTGCTCTTAATGGAAATGAATAATATTAAAGTCGATCCCCTTATCAAATAAAAGCAACATTTGCTCATCTTTTCAGAGTTGGAAATCAATTTATTTTAATATCGACTTAAATGGCGCTCATTATTGAAATCAATGTTTGATTTTTACTTATTGTTGAT
Source organism: Punctoribates punctum (assembly GCA_034698165.1). Taxonomy (NCBI): domain Eukaryota; kingdom Metazoa; phylum Arthropoda; class Arachnida; order Sarcoptiformes; family Punctoribatidae; genus Punctoribates; species Punctoribates punctum. The sequence goes on along the minus strand of JAQGBD010000403.1, from coordinate 29,982 downwards.
ATGAATGACAAAAATTGGAAAATAAAACTACTTTTGTGTCTTTTAAAATGGCTTTTGGGCTCAAGTTTTCAAAATATGCGATTAGTTTGTGTTGAGAGAAGTCTGCTCTGAGACCTCTTATACCTCTTATACCTCTTAGTCGTCTTAGAGTTCTTTTATTTAATAATAAGATAGGAATTTGAATCGAAAAAAAATTATTCGACACTAAGTTCTAACTATTGTTGGAATGACTTGGAGTTAGTAAGTCTAAGATTGGACCAAATCTTCTTTTGTTGAAGGATTAAAAACAGTGAACACTTGGACTCAAAAGTCTGGTATCAGTTGTGCTGTAAAAAATGGTATGCTTTTGATCCGATATAAGCCGGACTTATGCCTGTGCGAGCCTTCTGTAGGGTATCGCAATGTTAGGCCATACGAGAACACAGCATAAGTTGTAATGTCATACAATTTCATTTGAGTGGAGAGAACCGGTGCTCAAGAGTTGTGTTCGGCAGTGATAGCAAGACTTTATAGTTTGATGCGTTGCTTATCATATGTGCTCTGAAGTAGTTTTACCAATATTTGTCTCCTTTCCTCTAAATTGGCATCTTTTGGGTGTTTTGCTCTTTTAGTAGACATTTGTCTACCATTGGTCTCACATTTGGTTGACTTTCGCCTCATTAACACTAATGCTCTTAAGTCTTGTGAAAAGTATATTAAAAGAGTTAATTCATGACGTAGTCTACTATAGCGACGCATCAGAGCTGATGATGAGCACAGGCATAACGGCATCAGTTGACTGGATTGCACGTTCAGTTTCAATTTGTGACATCAAATCAGAGCCGAACCCAACACAACATTAGGAACGCCAACAAAATCCCATATTTTGGTTGAATTTTTAAATTTTCAAATTTTGTGATTCACTGTAATTGTGGTCCGAATGACAGGACTTGTGGATTGGATTTTGATGCGAGTCGTGCACTGGACCTCATGCTGGGTAAGTAACATGTCTGAGGCATAGTATGCAATGTGACCACAATGTGCAGTGCTATGGGCCCACTATGGGTACACTATGGGCACAATGCTGACAATGTTTGCACCTTTGAGTTCACCTCCACATGTCTTTTGTAGAATTGGACCGAAAGCGGGTCTACTCTGTAATCGGAAGCCTCTCTTTTGGCTGTAAACTTACCTTTTTTTGTTTGTCTCTACAATTCGCCACCAAATATACAATATATGCCCATTGAATATATTGCGCTCCGACAGGCATTCCACTTAGCGCTACTTCCAAATTAGAGGGGTCGGTAGGGACTGATTAGGGAAGTTTAGGCAAATTGGGGGGTTGGCCAAGGCTGGTCGTGGTTGATATGCGGTGGCAGTCTTTCAGTCGTCTTTCAGGCGACAAACAGAAAAGATTCTCAAACGAAGCGCCTAATTGTGGCACTCTCTCAATGGCACTCCATTGATGGCATTTTTCTATTACATTATATTAAACATTAACCATAGTTATGGTCACCTCTGATCGCATGATTAAAATGACTAATTTTGTTGAAATTCTTCGGGAATTCCGGTTCTATATGTGAGTCCAATGAGTGCGGCATTTGTTTGGATGGCATTCCTTTAATTGAATTCCAATCACATTGAGATAAAAAGCCATAAAATTTGCTCTAAATTTACTCTTTCTATGAAACATATATAATGTTTATATCATTTAGCTCTTGGTTAGGCCCGCTTTTAGTGTTTTATTGGTTGACCACAAAAATCAAGTTATCTGTTGTGCAAAGAAATTGCAATTTCATGGCCTGTGCTGTGCAGACAAAACTGTTTTTCTTGTTTACGGTCGCAAAAGTCAGTCCAAAGCGAATCATGAAATTTATGAAGTCCTGGTCCAACCCCTGCCTTCATATTTTGTGTCATTTCAATGAATTTAATATATTATTGCCTAAAAGCCAAGAGCTGTCTGTTTGGGACAATTGACGGCGTGGGCATCAAAAGAACATAACAGATGACATGCCCTTCACAAGCACTCACCCATTCTATCACTTATATCACTTATATTTTCATTTTCTTTAAGACCGGTTTCTTTCTCTACCGAAAGACGTTTTTTAATAGAGAATATATTGCAATATATTGCCATTCGGTTCGCTTTTTGCTCCGCTCGTAAATATACGAGTAGTGCACAGAACAGGCGTTTGCTTTCACATCCAAAGCCCATAAAAAATAAGTACAAAATCATATGAATGCAAACTATATATCATATATCGAGAGAATTCAGTTATTGTGAACATTGAGAGCCATTCACTCAGTTGTTCAATGATTTCAATGCCACCCATGTTATTGAGATTGAGAGCAAGCAATCATTCTCTGATATGGATCTCTCTCTCTCTCTCTCTCTCTCTCTCTCTCTCTCTCATTGTTTTGAGTTTTGTGTTTATCATATGATTTATGCTAATAAGGAGCACATCATAAGGTCGCTAACATGTTGTCCACTGCTTTGTTATTCACCGAAATAAAATCCCAAAAGTTTAGGTGAACCCCAACTGAGTGCTGCAAATCTGCAGACGGAGTGATGTGTGCCTCTATTGCAAAAAATGAGTCTGGTCATACTGTTTACTTTATTCTAATTCGATGTATCTGTTCGTCGATTTCATTAATATTAACTTAACTTTAAATGCATTTTGATTTTTATCTTTTGACGAACAAAAATCTGGGAAATCGAAAATTTTTGCCCACTTTTGGCCACTTGTCTCAAACTGTCGCTGATTTATAAAATTAATGGCTTTAAACAATTGATTTGAAAAAAAGATTAATTGATTTAATAAACTTAATCGACTTAATCGACAATATTAGCCATAATTGTGAGAAAACCAAATTAATTAAAAGCCGTTTCGAATAATTTATTTTCTTCGCAGACAGTTTTGAAAAGGGTCACCACCAAGGCATATTTTCACAAACAAGCCTTATTTTCAAAATACAATGCACTTATCAGGCAAGAGACGAAATTAACCATGTTCATATTGAAGATGAGTGAATTTATTTTTAAATAATTGAAAATAATACCGAATAATGATTTTAAACATAAATTTTGATACATTTCGGATATTATAGCCTTTAATGAATTTTTATACAAATTGTGGGAAATGTAAAAAAATGTGATCAAAACTGAGAAAAATTTAATCAATTAATTAGAAACTTTGGGAAACCCCAGTTGTGTCTTGCCTTTCAATTTTTGGTTTTTGAACCTAGTGAGTCCCCCGAGAACCTTGGTGAACCCTGGTTTTAAACTTCACTTCGAAAGTTAGAGTTAAGGAATTTATGGCAATTTTATTACATGTCTTACGTGCCTTAAATTGTAAATTACTTTCTCTTATGTTATTTTCTATTTCTTTTCAGTCCAAATGTAAGACCAATTTCTGCCTTCAAATCAAATGTGAAATTTATGTAATGCTTGTAATTACTTAACTCATCTTTTTGTACAATTTATTGCAAACAATCAGTCCTCAAATTAAAACATATCTTCAAATATCAAACTATTTATGAAATTATTGACTCATTTAAAGTCTGTTCTAAATAAGAAGTGAATTAAATTTTCTAAAAATTTAGATTCAAAACTAATTTGAGATCACATTTCACATCGAATGACATCAAAATTCACTAATAAATGATTTGTAATTCAAAATAGAGAGAGAGAGAGAGAGAGAGAGAGAGAGAGAGAGAGAGAGAGAGAGAGAGAGAGAGAGAGAGAACTTTCTTTAAAAATAAGTTGACTTACGATCGCATAGTTTTATCGAATATGTAATGCTTGCTGAGTGCGGACCCGTCAGCCGAGTCCGTGTCCTGCTGTGAGGTCCGGGGGCGAGAGCCGAATAACTGGCTGAGTGTGGACCGTCACGATAAGCATCGGTCGGCGTCTAGTTTGCGAACGAACTACAAAACTGTTTCAAACGATGCCATGCGGTGTGACTCCAGATGCCATCCATTGCTTACTAGGACTCCAATACATCCCTATCTTGACATTCAGGATATGTTCACTTTTGCAGACCAGATATCATGTGAATCACTTGAATCTGTTCTTATTTTGTTTAGAGTTTCAAGACTTGGAACACTTGGAAGTCTTCCCAAACAAAACACATATCGTTTGAAATGAATTCCAATTCGAGACTCAAATCCGTGAAAATAGTTTGCAGTGAATTGCATTCAAATTGACTTCAATTGAATTACTCTTATTATTTATAATTAGGTTAATAATTGACAATCAATTGATTAAAGTGTAAGTAATTGTTTTTGTTTTATTAGTCCCTAAGTACCTACCTAGGTATATACCAGGTATATACTAGGTATATAACTCAAGTTCATAGCTCTGTTTCCAGACTTTCTTTTGATGTTATGATCGCCGCTCTATTTTATAGAGTTTTCTTATCCACAAAAAGACATTTTATTCTTGCAATTTGTCTTTATTTTGAATCTATATTTTCGTTTCAATTCGTTTATTATTGAATCGCAAAAAATAATGTCTCGAAGCAAACCTTTAGCCGAAAAATGTTGGTTTGAAGGGAGGTTTCGCGCAAAAGCATTGATCAGAATTGTCTTTTCAGATCAATAATGCAGTATTGCATCCAAAATCATATTACCAGAAAATGTGTCCGATCTCTACGACATCCACAGTCTCTGAGCCACGCCTTTAGATTTCTTTGAGTATGAATTGAAAAGCACTTTCCAGACACTAAATGTTCATTTTCTCGATAAATTGATTAAAGAATCGAATTATTAGTTTTAGGTTTACTTTCGATTCCTCTCATTTGTGTTGAAAACTCTCATTGGAGTCAAATCTCACTAATAATTTATTCGCATTTTTTCCAATCGTAAAACATTTGTTTGGATTCAAATCTCGTGAAAAAAAATATTCTAAATTTGTTTTTAGACAAAACTCGAATTGTGTTTCAATGGAAAGGTCCGCAACTTTTTTTAGATAAAATTTTTCTCAACTGATAGTCGAGGGAAGGAATGACAGCCCACTAGCAAGAGATGGTAGAGATGAACACAAGTGAAAAGTTGACGGCTAGTGATGCCTCTCATGTTTGCAATGGTATACAAATGTTAATAAATAGCGTGGAATTGGTTATCAGTAAAAGACATCTCTAATATATCTATCAGTTTTCAACTAAAACATAATACTTATGAATATCTTACAATAACTTGACATAAGTTCTTCGAATTCCAGGTCTATGAAGTAAATACGAATTTGTCAATAGTTGAAAGTTGAAAGATGCTTTTTCGAATATTGCTTTTGAAATACTGATCTTGCTAGTAATGATGTTGAATGAGAGAGCAATGAGAGTGGAGTGGAATGAGAGGTGTTATTGAGTTAAATCTGATACAAACCCCATATTGTGATATTCCAGTATTTTTTGCTATATTTAAGCTCATGATTACAGGGATTGAGGAGCGATATGACACGAATCCTACATCTTTTTAAAACTATAATTACATATTTTTGTTCACACCTTTCAGAATATTTATGATTTGAGTTTTTCAAATCATGTTTGGCTTATGTCTGGCTTATGTCCACAATAATAAAGCGAAACGTTTTTCAATTCAATGGATAGCATTGAATACATATTGTATTTGTATTCATAAATTTGTCGTTATATTTGTGACCAGTATTTGGTCACTATTTGGTTAGTGTTTGGTTTCTTGAAACGCAAATATTGTGGGCGGAGTAGCGCTGCATAAATAAGGCCAACAAATATCATAATCATCTGCAAAGTCTTCTCAATTGTCCGCATTTGCAAAACCAGACTCCGATATACCGAATGTTGTTAACAATATTCAGAGAAAAATATTCATGAATTCAAAGCAATCAAAAAACGATTTGACATTAAGTCTGAGTTTTGCTACCAATAGGTTGGCTCTTATCCTGTTTTGCTCTTTACTTTCAAATCACTTCATTTCAAATTTGTTTCTTTTTTTTCACTAAAACTTCTACTCATTGAAAGTCTAATTAGTTTTGCAGTGAATTCAAAAGATTGCAATTTATTGCAACATTAAAGTCAGGATTACATCAAATATAAGTTTAATTTAAATAATTAATTGAATTAAATAAAAATATCTCTATTATGGCTTTCCTTTTATTGTTAAGCATTATTGTTCCATTTGATCCTGGTCTGAATTTTGGCAAAAAATGATAAAAATGATAAGACTTGTTGAGTGATACGAGAGGTTGGGGTGTATTTGAATATCAGGCACTTTGATTGTGGATATTCTGACTCTACAAACAAAGAGAAAATAACTTATTATTAGATATTCATAGAGTGTCTCCGCAATAGTGTCTCCGCAATAGTGTCTCCGCAATAGTGGGTTCTCTGCGAACGCAATCACAGAATATTTTTTAAGTGCACACAAAATGCAGAGACTATTGGAGAGCACAGGGAGAGCACACACTTGACAAACCATTGCTAAAAGCAAGTGCACACTCGTATGCACTACTCGTTCACTCAACAGCACACACATAAAGGTAATAGATTCAGGACTACAATATTTTATTCAATACTCTTATGGTACTCCTCTAGAAATGCTGTTTTATTGCTGACCACAAAAAAAGCCAAGTTTTGATGTTTTACTACATTTCTATTATTAATAGTGGGTCTGAGGCTCACAGATGTGCCATCAAATCGACTCATAAAAGATCAGTAATAATGGAGTGACTGATACTTTTGGGGCTCAAATACCCGAAACCACTTCTAGTATTGTACATCAACTGAGAGATCATTGCTATAATAGTTTAATGATTGTCATTCACCCCAAAATTTTATTTTATACTTGGCTTAACTCATCTGATCTAGTACAATTATTGCACAACTCTTAATTGATGGCAAAGCAATCGGTAGCCTTATATCAAACACGTTGTGGCAGTGTTTGAGGTGAGGCCTGTCCTTTAAATCTCAATTGGAATAGATTTGAGAATTTGAAGTATTATTAAAAATTGTTTGTTGTGTTTCTTCAGAGCTATTGATTGCATTGAAATAGCGATCGATTGGATTCCGCCCTCACTTTACTGGTATTTGGTTTGCAATTATACTGTAATGGTGTGAACTACTGTAATGGTGAGCACTGGGAGAGTGGTTGGGATTTGATTTTTTCTTGAAAAAACATGAACCCCATGAATCCCCCGTGATTGCCCCATTATTGCCCCATGATTCTTTCTGGCAGTGAAAGCTGTTTGTTTATTTTGGTGCCAAAGCCATGCCTTCAATTGACGGCTCAATAATAATAGACTTTTAGCTGATCTGTGAGTAATGTGTTATGTGTTGTGCTGTGCTATGTGTTGATCATATTCTGAGCAGACTTTTGTAAAACCGTCTCAATTCGAAAATCCCTCTCAAGAACTCTACCGTCGATGAGATTAAGTCTTTGTAAATGATTAAAATTTGTTGATTTAGAGGAGAATCGAAATAAAAAAGAGAAAAATTGAATTCAAATAAAAAATGAAACAAAAATAAAATACATAAGAAGTGGCGATACATAAGAATTAGAGAAATCATCGATTGATAAGCGCTGTCATCAGTGCATACAATCAGTGTATATATAATATAATTACGTCGACAAACATTTTAAAAGTATTGCACACTTTTCGCCATTAAACCCGATCTGAATGATGTGAGTGCTATCAAAGAGCCGTTCAATGCCTGGAATGCTTTCCCCTCACAATTTAGTATTGGTATCAAGAAAAGCGTCGATAGGCGTCGATCTCTGGTCTGTGCAAACAATCTTATTGGGTAGCAATGCAGGCGAGGGTCGGAGCAATCAAAGGCAATATTATATCCGCCTTTTGGCGATCCATCAGCATTGACTTTATAGTAGGAGTTTAGGTAGTAGTGGCTCAGACACATAACAAGGTTAACAAGACATGCTTAGCACCAGTAGGTAAAGAACCTATTGAGTAAGGCATTAAATTGAAGCCGTTTTGCGGTGGTTAAGGCTTTATAACAATCATATAATCGTATATACGCCGGATTAAAGCACAGACTAAAAAGTTACATTTTCTTGTCTGTGTCCCCCCTTTGCCAACATTAATCTGGTTGAGTCAACTGACCGAAAAGCTATTTGTGGGTGAGTTCATAATCAAATCATATTAATTATATCACTTCTCGCTTTAACTCTAATCTTAATCTTTTTGGTTTATAATCTCGTATTTACACAAATATTATGTTATCCGATGTCTGACTTTATGTCATATTTTATTTAAATTCTTTTCTAAAAACATATATTCATTGATCTGTTGATAGTTTGGAAAAAAGTAATAATAATTATGATCTGACCTCAACTTTTCATCAACTCATAGATTACACAATTCTAAGCCATTATAATCTGTGATAATGCACTCGAATTAGTCTCTTGTTTTACATTTTGAGCCGATTATCATTTTATTGTCTTTTCTTATTTTATTTTTTCTTTCTTTCATTCATTGTTTATATAATTCACTCTTTTTTTCGGGGAAATCCTCAGTCTTTCGTCAGTAATCGTAGTACTCATTAATCAATGAAAACGTTTTCAATCATTTTTTCCCCAATAAGTGCTTCCGATTCAATGTTTTAGTAATTTTTCATTTGAATTGATTTGAATTTTAAATTATTTCAAATATTGATCTAATTTTTTTTAAAGCTTGCGTTTCTTTGAAATCTTGCTCAATCTTATTAACTTAAACAAGATTCATTATAAGGAGAAGCAAACACTCCATGGAGCATTCTTGAAAATAATGATCCATTTCGTATATTATCTGAACTGTGTATTAAGAAAACAAGAATTTAACAAATTTGTGTACAGATTGAGATCCAAAATGACAAATAATATCAAGGGTGTTTTTTTGCATGAACTGTTTTTCAAATAAAACTGAAACTAGAGATCGGAAAGGGAGACACGAAAACAAGATATAGATAACAATTGAATGCATGGATCGGTCGGCATATCATATATATGTTGTATTCAAATAAATGTGATTCAGTTGTCTATGAGATGGAGAGGAGTGATAGAAGTGATAGAGTAATGGATAGAATGAGTAAATAAGTGGCGATTCTTACAATAATTTTAGAAACTCTGAAAGTCATTGGATGTGAGCCGAGAATTGTTGTGAACACGAAATACTTTATTTTATTATTGTGAGTGTCATAGACTGGTTGCGCTATTCTGTGCTCTTCTGCTACCTATTGTTGACTGATGTTTGCACAGCTGAGCCCTACCATAGTTTCTGACATAACTGAGGGCTGTTTTATCAGAGTTTAGCAGAACTGTGTTGTGCTGTGCTGTTGGCGCTGAGAAAATAATGTTTTAGTTATGGTTTGGAGCCTATAATCCTAATAAAGCGTAACTTTCATCACTTGTCGGCCACTGATTTGAGCATCAGTCCGATCCACACTCTATTGATTATTCTGTGCTCTGACTCCTGTTATATCATTTACACAACTCGTTGTCAGTATACTATTCTGTGCAAACATCAGAAACTGCATATCCCCCTAAAGTGGCAAAAGTTTCGTTTTTATATCGATGAAAGTGAATCTTCAGCCCTGAGTCAGCCCTCACTCCTCTCTTTGCTGAGAATCGCTATCAGTCTAACAGTGAAGCACTCATTCGGTTCTTATTTTTCGGATTAAAAGATTAAAATATCAAATAATTGAATCAATTTATCTGTAAAATTCATTGAACACAACCACTCACTCAGTACGTATATCAATACATAAGTCGTTTGCTTTTATTTTGGATGTTCATGCTACTTTGCACATCAGTTTATGTTCAGTGTATCTATTACTACTTGATTTCAAAGATATAATCTTGGTGGAGAATTAGCTTGAATTACTATGACTACTGTCAGTAAGGATGATATATTTAGGAATACATAGTGGATACGTACTCAGTGGCTGAGTGTGAGTCCTATTGAGTAATCCATTCATAATTTAGTTCACATATTATTGAAGAGCTCTTAAGTATTGCATTAGATTTACTATTATTTTGGTTTTGAGAGCCGACAAGAATTGTAGCGCTTTTATCATCAAATGGTTGAGTAAAATGTTTGCCGCAAACTATCCGATAGTCCGCTAAATGTCACACAATTTATGAATTGAGTGTATTTTTGTGTATAAACTTATACTCTGTTTATACAACAAGAGAACAGTGCCATCAGCTAAGGCTAACATCTTGAGAGTTTCCCATCTGATTGTCGCTAAAGTGTATTTTTCCCATTATGACTTGCTCAGGCAGAAAATAGGGAAGTTGTGATTCCACTGCATTTACACATTAACGCTCCAACACTGCAGTAACTGTTACTCCAACTCTCGTTCACTCCATTCTAGCAAGGGAGATTCACAAGGGGAGAGAGAGGGAGGGAGAGAGAGAGAGAGAGAGAGAGAGAGAGAGAGAGAGAGAGATTCAACTTTTATGAATAGGTCAGGTCTGAATTGGATCGAGGTCTCAAATTGCGACAGTTATAAAGTAACATAAAAAAAATTAAACAATGAGTTTGGTCTCATTCTGTGCCAAATAAAGAATATGCTGTGCTCTGACACAATCAAAATTTTTCAATTCTATGGGACGACACGTAACTAAAAACTTCTTTTTTTGAAAGTTGTGTTGAGTATTGTTTCCTCGACGTAACAGTCTTTAGTCGAATTCAGGCGGCGGCCCATCGCACAGGACTCAGAGCTCCCAACTTTCAATGCATTTGATATTGAAATTGATTTGAATTTATTTCATTGAATTGTAAGATAATATTGAATTTGTTTTTCTTGTAATCGAAAACTGTTTATCAGATGAATTGCTGGTTATGTTATGTTAGGTCTATTCCGAGTACTTTCACCAATATTTTCAAATTTGAAATTAACTCTCATATAAAGCTATCAACGACTTAAGCATCTGTTTATCCATAGATTTATAACTCGTTTCGAATTCAATGATTTCAATCTAATTACAAGATTTCATATATGATAGCAATGCTGTGATATTCGGTGAATAACCCGTTTTGGAAAACCTCTACAATAGTTAGTGAACTTCAAAACACAATTAATATATTGGTTTAAGAATTGAAGTGAATTATCTGTAAAGTCGCGGTTGTCTTGAAGTAAAATTTATTGGTTTCCCGACTGTTATTCTGTCCTCTCATACAATCTAATTATGATGATAATGGTAGTGGTAGTGGTGCTCTCGGTGGTGGACAAACTGAATTCAGATTTTGAATCTGTCCTCAGATGACCTTTTCTGATATAAACAGATAACTTTGACAAAAATAGGGATTAATTTTATCAGATTTTAATCCTTATGTTTGCCTTAACTATGAATTGTCATCTGATTTCATGCAGAGAGTCATGTCCTTTAGTTCTGTGCGATCAGTACATGTTTTTCATGAACTGGTCATCAGCGCCGGCAGGCATTTAGTCATACAATGGAATCTTAAGCTCAAAAATTTGAAGGGATAAGTAGGCATTCTGTGCTTATGGTGTGCTATCAATGTAGCAGTTGAACAGTTTTAGAGCACTTGCAGTCCAACAGTTCAATACATTACTTACTATTAAAAAGTGTCGAACAAAGCCTTTCTTCACAGAAATCGGTGCAAAACCTGAATTTCAGTGAAACGTTTGGCTGTTTGTCTGATCGCCTGATCGCACGCGTGTCACTTCAGATCCTGTTTGCATAGCATTGGTTTGCCCCGATTGCCCTAACAGCTAACCTAGCTCATATCCATCCAATATTGATGGTTCCTATAAACAGGTGAGCCATAGGTATTGCTGTGTTCTGCTGTGTATTGCTCTGGTATTGCTCTGGTATTGCTCTTGGGAATTGGAAACATAATAGAGCTTTTAGTGTTTAATGGTTGAAAAGACACATTCAGTTCAGAGTTATGTCTCCCTTTCACAGAGATATTCTGTGCTCTAAACAATGCTGTTCGCAGTTTGTGGTTATAATGAACAGTCAGTGAATCCCGATTTGTTGAAACTTATTCTGTGTTTTTGTCTCCACCCACTCCACTCCCTTAGTTTGCATCCGCGCACAACTTAATTGACTGGTTCTGCGTTGTGGCAAATCGTGGCCAACAGTTAAAGCCATATCTCCTTCAGTCAACACAATCGAAACTCTGGCTTTTCAGCCAATGTCCGCGTCTTGTAATCCATTCTCATCGACGGCCTGCCACCAGAGTGTTGGCGGCGGCCACCCGGCCATGGCTTACCTCAAGTCCAACCCGTACGCTATGAACGGCATAGCAGGCCTCACCTCCTCGGGCTCTGTGGATCTGCTGCATCCCAATGTCGGATATCCCGGTGAGTACCTAAGCTAACAAAACTAATGGATGCAAAATATTTGAGGCCAAATATGCCCAGGATGATTGTTTACATTTGCAAAGATATGCGTATAATTGTTTTATTCAGTTGTGATCCTTCCCTGGGCTCAGATCACTGGGCTTTTGAGAGCTTTCTTTTGAGCCAATGCTGGGCTGAATCCGGTATAAAAGGAATTCTGCATATTTTCAAATTGGGGAACTGGTTAAAAAATCTGTGCCTATTATGTCAGCAAAAATCTGAGCTATTAGTGCCCAGATCTCTGACCGATGTCCACAATGAAAGGTCTTCAATGATATGGAGCTTAGAATTAGTGTCCGGACCATTGCAGGTGCGCATAGGTTTGACACTAAGACCACTGCAATCATCTGTAACTGAGAACATTCTTTCTATTATTCGTGTGTTTGCACTGGCAGTCAGTCTCTGCCAATTCCAGTTTGGTTCGGACAATACCGAAGTCGCCGATCTTTTTTACTGAGAGAGAGAGAGAGAGAGAGAGCAAGAGATGATCCTTATGTCACATTCGATGGGTTGAGCCGATGTTGAAAACATGTCTTTTCTTTTGTCAGAACCTAAAAAACTTAATCTCTTTTCTATTATAAGTTTGTGTTCTTATATATAAAATATAAAAATAGAGATTATATTCGTTGAGTTTAAGGCAACAAACAGACGAAAATAAGAACAACCATTTGGCTCATATGCAGACCCTGAGCACAATTTGCAAATTCTATTCTATTGCACACATCTATTATACTATGCTTTGGCTAATCTCATCATAAGAAAGGACCAGGAGAACTTTTCTGTGATTGCTGCCAATAATATATATAACACTCTACACATTCGCTGCATATTATATCTGGAAAACTATTAATATCACAAATACAGGATTAAAAGTCTCGCTCTGAAGGGAAAGTCTTATTTCAGACCTGAGTTGCAGTTTGACTGTCGTTTACCAATGATTTCATATCCGGTTCTGGTGTTGAAAATGTTTCAGTAATTTATCGACTTATCCCACATATTATTCACTCAATTTGTACTCAATAAGAATTACAAGTTTAAACATTAGCTAATCATAAATTATTGTCTTCTTTTAGAAGAGTTAAACAAGATAATCAATGATTATCGTTTCAATCTTGGTTAATAGGATCAGATTAATGGGGTTTGAATTTATAATTTGTTTTCACTTAAAACTTAAGTTAATGTCAGATATTGAGAGTTAATACCAGTAATTGATTTATGTAATTATGATTTTGCAAATTGAGTGAAAATGATCTTGGATATTGCAATTATAGGGAAATATATCCTGGGAAAGTTGGAAACATGCTGGTAAATTTCCAAAAGGGCTGCTGAACCACTCCATGTGTGAGATTGAATGGATATACCTTTTGAGTGGATACTAATCCTTCAGCTGCATATGGCTTACAGACCGGTCCGCGTGTGAAACCACTGTTATATCGCAACCGACAGTTGGATTAAATCCGTGTTTCAATACATTTCAATACAGTCTGACTGCTATACTGCTCCCCGAATATAAAATAACAATAGATTTCGTTTCAGTCTATAGTTTGGATCTATTACTCGACAATTTGGTTCTTTCATATTCTTGTAGAATAAATTTTTCAATCAATTCCTAACGTTTGCTGTTTTTGTGCTGAAAAACATTTGGGCCTAAACTCGATATACGATAGACGTATAGACGAAATCACTGGCAATTGAACGCTATTTCATCCTATAATTCGCTTTCAGATATGTTTAACAATTGTTCGCAACATAATTGGGTTTAAGTTATAACACTATTATATAAATCATTGCATTAATTCTCAAATATTTTGAATCCAAAGCAAACATATGTTTAAAGTAATTACAGATTTTTGTCTAATTTATTCCGTTGTCTATTAACTGCTATTTGTTTATCCCAATAGACATGTATTTGGGAGCCATCTCTCCCAACGGTCCTAATCAGCCTCCCAGGAAACAGAGAAGGGAAAGAACTACATTCACCAGGGCACAGTTGGATGTATTGGAAGCACTTTTCAGCAAAACAAGATATCCCGATATCTTTATGAGAGAAGAAGTTGCGCTCAAAATTAATTTACCCGAATCTAGAGTCCAGGTAAGGCCTGTTTTGATGGCAATCCTCTGATCCCTCATCTGAGTGGTGGCTAATTGTTATGTACTCCAGGTTTGGTTCAAAAATAGAAGAGCAAAGTGTCGACAACAGGCACAACAGCAACAGAACGGCACCAGTGGTGGCACTAAAACACGATTAAAAAAGTCAAAAAGTCCTCCACCGCCGGGATCGGCGACTAACTCACCGCCAGCCATACATAGAAGTGACTCTCCATACAAACCTCCGTCTTTGCCAAACATAACGTCGAGCGGTAATGTGGGAAACCCGTTATGTTCTTCTGTGACCTCAAACAACTCAAGGTTACCATCAATTTGTTTGTTTTGATCCAAAATATTTAATTTGAATTATTGTATTCCAGTGCCAACACTTACAGTTCTATATGGAGTCCCGCAGCGATCGCGCCGGTGTCGGATCTGATGTCTGGTAATAGCTGTATGCAGAGGGCGGCTGCCGCCTACCACCACCACCCGATGGCTAGTAGTGCGCCACAGACAAACGCCTCGTGTTACCCGCCTCAAAGTTATCCGGCGTCGGCTTATCATTATTCAAATATGGATTACCATATGTCTGGGATGCCTCACCATGCACAGTTGGGCGCCGTTACCACTATGGCCTCGGCGCTCAACCAAATGACTTCACCGAATATGAGTTCCCACATGAATCCTATGTCTTCACACGGCCTTCACGGGACCAGTGCTCGCTCGCCCCCAATCAATGGTGGCATTCCGTCTCCAAACGACTGTCTTGAGTACAATCCGGACACAAAAGCCGGGAACTGGAAGTTTCAAGTGTTGTGAAGTTTTTGACATTTTGTACATTCATTCAGTCATTGAGTGGTTTCACAAACAAATCATTGCTTTTAAGAGAGACTCGATTTTAAGTTATTATTGATTAACATTTTAGACACAATTATCTGAACTAATGGTACATAAGAAGTGTTAACACTATTTATCTCATATTTAAAACTCTTAACTAAAGCTTATGTGCCATCAAATGAAGATCTCATTACTGATCAAACTTTTTATTAGTGAAAGTGAAACATCTTATTAATAATTATCCGACAACTTTTTGATCGCATTATCGGATTTGAAGACTTAAAACAAATTCAAACCTCTGGTTATCTGCCATTCAATGAAAAAGTATATAAAAAGATATTTAAACTGATATTTAAGGTACTTATTGTGTGGTTTTTATTGTTTTCATCTAAATTCAGGATTAATTGTAGTGTAAATATACTATAAATAATTAGTTATATTCAGTTTCCTCTAATTTAATCCTATCTATCAATTAATTCAACAGTTTTTAAGTTTATTTCCGAAATGTTATGATTTTTAGCCTTAATTTTATTTGATTTTTATCGGAAACTATGAGAAGACGAGACTACGAGAGACCACACCATTTGAAACACCATTTGATTCGATGAGAATTTTAAATAACTATAAATAAATTGATTTTCATTCCAATCTTTTGACACTTTTTTCAATAAAACATTATTACCTCTTCTTATCACTGATAAGTTATCAGTCAATTGTCAGTCAAACCACTGCTAATGACTTTGTGTCCCATTTGTAAGTTTGTCGACTGTGTTAATGACCATGCTAAACCTATTATCAATTCATTTTTGATGACATTTAAGAAGAAGAAGAGAATCTCTTTAAAATTCCATTTGAACCAGGTATTTATATGTCGAAGACGACTATTTTGATTAGACAAAACTGTATGCTATCAAATTTCAATTGCCATGGTACTTCATTTGAAAACCTAATCTTTTAATTTATAGGTATGTTAATTTGGTAGAAGTTATCCTTGATTCTTGATAATTTTGAATCACTTGTTAAGTAAAGTAGACCGATCAAAATATTTAGATGTCGAGGACATTGTCGGAGCAAACAATCTATAGTCTCGTAATTCAATTGAAATCTCAAGTAGTTTAGGATTAGCGACAAATGATTCGACAAATGGGGCCTTTCATTGATCACAATTCAAGACAGCCTTCTATCAAATTTAATATTCGGTAATCCGGAAAGACTGACTTCAAAATTGAGCAAGGCAAGGCAAGGCCTGCCAACTTAGTCCTTCAACAATTGCATATTATTTCCATAACTGAAAAATTTGTCCTAATATTAGACGTTTGGCCCACAAATTGAAGGACTCACTCATAAAACCCAATAATATGTGAGTCAGAGTCAGAATATTCTAAAAGAAGGGATCAAAACAATGTTTGAGTTTTAAAATTTTGAAGTTATTTAGGAAAAACTCAGTTTATTAGTAAGATTCTGAACTAGATCATAACTAGATAATTTCCCTGAATATAAATACTTGCATACTTTTAAAGGGTTCAAATTTTAACAAATAGAATCGACTTATTTATAAAAATATATTTTTATTCACAAATAAATAGAGAATTATAAAAAGGGTTTAAAAGAGAAGCTCCTATTAGAACATTGTTTAGTGCTCTCAGTGCTGTCCTTTCAATAAATATATCGATTTTTCTGAATATTCCTTAAGTTTAATACAATTTCTTATCGTTTTTGGTGTTCACTTCTGGAGATAAGTCATAGAAATAAATCTATTTATTAATAAATTCGATGAACAGATGGTTAAGTATTTGAGTTTTGGTCACTTTCTTAGTTGAATGAGAGCCGAAAGTTCTCCGTTCAAACCTCAGCCACTCCTCGAGTGGTAATCATTTTGGTGCTGCTCTCCGGTGGTGTACTTCATCCGTATTCTCGGATAGACTTCTTTAAGGATTGCTTCACAAAGTGACACAACTTTCCGTAAATGGGTTTCTAATAATAATCTGAGAAATTGGATGAAAGAGATCAGTTATAATGTCTTCAGCCACTTATTATCTATTCTGGACAAAGATTTTAATGAGGCATATGTAAGGTCCGACAGGCTAGGGGGGCAAATGGGCCTTTAGGGTAGGGTGGGTCCCCCGTTAAGCCTACAGGAGGGTCGTAATGCTAAAATTTTCCGTCTATGGGGGTCCGGACATTAGACGAACCATTTTTTCATCCTTGATTTCAATTGTATTTAATCATATTCTAGATTAGAATCAAATGAATTAAAAAATGATTTTCAAAAATAGCGGTTTTCAAGTCATCCATAAATACTGTCAGTTATGAGAAGCGATGACTTAAACGCGGTTTTTGTGTTTTTCTTACGATTTTTGAATTTTCAGTGAAAACGAGTCTTAATTTGATTTGAATTATGTGTTCATTGGATTCGTTTCCTTCGCCACAACTCTTGAGTCAAAGAACTCTTCGAGAGTACAATGAATTTCTGGACGAAGGAAACAACGACTGTGTGGTCATCGATGAGGTATTGAACTCCAATCGATGCCAACATTTTTCAGTTTAACCGCTATTTTGAAATCATTTGAATTTAGGGACAAATCTATCCAACGATTGAAGTAAAAGAAGAAAATATAATAAAGCCGTCGATTACTGACGAAAGTGTCGACAATATATTCATACGAAAAGACATAACTCTTTGGAAGCAATTCGTTCGTTGCCTTCAATATAAGGGCTTTGTTTCTGGCCTGAAACTGATCCGCGATTACGATAACGAAGAGCACATCCAAAACAGTCGTTTCCTACGGTTTAGCAAAAAATTTGCCCAATTTTTGCTCCATTTGTGGCAAATTTTGCTCCAATTTTATGTATTTTTATATCCGTTTGCTTTGAAATCAAACGAAGAATTATGTAATGAATTGAGTAAATCAATGGATTGGAAGAATGGTTTGATCCGAGCCTTTGAATGGCATCCGAATCAAATCAAATGCGCCGTTTGTCTCATCAATGATAGCATTTATATATATTCTTCAGACAATTCATTGATTCCTTTACTGAAAAGTTCGGTTCAGAGCAAAGTAACGGCGCTTTCCTGGAATCCTAAACGAGAGGATCAGTTGGCAGTCAGTTGTGAGTCAGCGGTACTTATTTGGACCATTGATCCCAACTCAAGACAGTCTCGAGTGTCCAGTGATTGCCTTCAAGTCATCAGTAGTGGTATTCCGAGTCCTTTGACTGATTTAAAGTTCAGTCCGAGCGGTGACTGTCTGACCACTTGTAGTCCGCAGTCATCAAAGCTTATAATAATTAGTACTCAAACCGATGAAAAACAAGTGAAAACTATACGTAATTTTGGGAACTGTTTTACTAAACTCTTGTGGTCTCCCGACGGAAGTCGACTGTTTTCTGGCACTACTTCTAAACACATCCGAGTCTTTGAAAGCAAGGGCTGGTCTTCTGGAAAATGGAGCCAACATTTTACTGATATTTGTCAAACTGGGTGTTGGAGTCGTCCCGACGGACGCATTCTTTTGGTTGCGCCCAAAGATAGTCCCATTGTGTTTGCGATTCCCTTCTATGATAGCCCTCAGCCTAAAGATGTCGGCGGTTCTCAAGTCTTGTTCCAAGTTTTGGATGTTTCTGAACACCAGTTCCCGAACGGCGCTAAAGTCGGCGGAAGTATTCATCAAATGGTTTGGGATAAGAATAGCGAACGACTCGCCATTTCTTTCAAAGGTTTCGCTTAAATCCGATTTTATTATCAATTTTTGTAATATTTTGTTCAATAGATAACGAATACATCGCTTTGTATAAGACTGTGATTCGACCCAATCTAGAGGTCACTCCCATTGGTTTTATTCACGGTTTGAGGGCTGAAATGCCGCTCTTAATGTCATTTCACGACCGCTTCAAAAGAGGTTCACTTTTAACAATTTGCTGGAACTCAGGGATTGTCTCTCATATTCCTCTGGAGTTCGACACAAAAGTAAATCAGTCGATGTATAGGAGCGGAACCCCTCGCTCTCTGACTTCATTTTGTGTGAGTACTCCCAATAAGAATATCTCTTTGAATACGATCTCAACTCCAATGAGAAGAACGCCGTTTAGGGAATCGATAGCAAAGAATTCGCCGCAAATTCTTTTCAATCCAAATAATTCTGTTCTTTCCCCAAAACGACCCCTTCTTTTCACCACTTTATCTAAACGCGATTCTTGTGATTCATTCGAGTAATTAAATGATTGATCATTTGTTTTAATTGTTTAATAAATCTTTTATTCAATTTTATAATAAAAAGTTTATTCTCTATTCAATGACTGCTTACGGATATCCAGTTCTCAACTTTTTTTATATTACGGAACGGAATAGAAGTCCAAAAATTAGGCAAATGTTTGAATTGTGAAAAAATTCCAATTATTTGAAAAGATTAAGAATAAAATCAATTTATTTAATTTGAATACAATTTTATTAATTATTCTTAAATCGATTTAAACGAAAAATACAAAACTTTATAAAATAGAGTTATTGTCGATACTTATGGTCACTCTTCCGACGATTCGAGGAATAGATTCGATTGAAGACATTTTTAGCTTAACTTATGTCAGAAAATTGTAAGACAAAGAGAAAGTGTTGTATAGCGTCGGACAGCGCTCTCCAATTAGAAGGGGTTTAAATTTGATTTGAATTAAGGACTGAATCCCAGTCGACGTACGACTCCTCGTTTGTGTTTTGCGGTCTTTCATCGATTGTGAAGCTTTCCATTAGTTTATAATTAGAATAACTTTCGGCACAATCTTTACTTTCATTAGAAATCAAGGTTTTAGTGAAAATTGCTATTTGTGTACAAAACCCAATGTTTTTCATTTGATTCGGGGGTTCCCCGACTCCTGTCGTTTGATACGTATATTCGGGATAAATGTTGATAACGGAGCGACACCAGCAGTCAAACTGAGAGCGGGTCCACTCAAACTTGTGGTCCCAATGACGCAGTTTTGATGAGTTCTTCAGTTCGGGGAATAAGACATTGTATTCAACGTTCGGAGTCGTGATTATCACTACTTTTGGTTTAATAAAACCGAATATGTTTTGCGGTAATTGAGTCAACACCTGAGCGCTCAAGTGTTCAATCAGTTCAATACAAGTGATGGCGTCGTAACCGATGAGACGACTGTCTCTTTGGTCAACACTTCCTTTAAAAACATTGAGTCGAAGGGCTTTGTGGCGACCGAAGATGACATCCCAAGTGAGGGGTCGGGCCTCATAGAAACACTGTTCGAGGGCGAAGTCGTCGCAATCGATGCAAGAGATCTCTTCTGCGTTCTCTAACTTCTTGAGACGTCGGATGAACTTTCCTTCAGCGCACCCGAAGTCAGCGATTTTCGTAATATTATTGAAATTCTGATCCAATATATCGAAAACCTTTTGATATCTTTGTATATAAAGCGGAGGATTGAATTTGATGTCACTCTCAGACGACATACTGTTCTCGTCTTCGTTTGTCTTCATTTCAATTGATTTTTAGTTTGAGTCACAAAAAAGTGTTGATAATTAAGAAATGGTTTTATTGCGGAGTTTGTCAACAAATATGGAATAACTTTAAACTTAAACAGAGGACTGGGCGTAGCTCTTGGTGTCCAAGATTTTGATGCCACACATGGCGCAGATCCCCTTCTTGTAGGCACAGGCTTTGGGTGTCAAATAAATTGTCAATTAGTCAAACAATGGAACCGATTAGAGATCACTTACACTGACAGTAATGAGAACCCATTTGATGGACTTTTTGTTTACATATTTTGCAGGTTTCAAACTTCACGTACGGCGAGAAACGAGACTTCTTTGCCGTCAATGCCTTGTTTTCATTGATGGCTCGGCCGCCGCTCTCTTTATCACAAAACAGGGATATAAACAATGATTAGCAATGTTAGCAAGGTATAACACGTATAACATAGGTATCAGTAGTAGTCAGATGTGTTTATATGTGGAAATGTGCTTGCTAATTCCCCACTAACTAAAACGGGGAGAAAATTGATATTAAATTTGCTAATATTGTCGAGAGTTAGCCCTTCGGTGATAAGTATTGTTATCATATGATTCGATCATCTGATTAGTGGTCACCACAAACACAATTGAACTTTGATCTGAGATAAAGTAAATACCGGTTGTATTCCTGGCGCCTGACTTCCAGGTGTCCGGAGTTATGACTTTCCCTAAAAATGGTAAAAATTGTCAGTTTTTCAATATTTGGATCAATTGTGAAGTTTTACCCAATTTTTTCTGACACTTATCGCAAACCATTTCTTATTTCATATCTATTTAGAAAACAAACGATTATTTCTTAATTATTATTAATATTTATTTATTAATTAATTACAGGTTTTTAACAAAATTAGACAAAAAATTATTTTGAGACCAAATAAACAGAAATGAAGATCAGATGTAGTCATAGATCACGTGATCACAAACGGGAGGCATAAACAGTTGACTTTTGGTGTGTACTGCCCTCCAGTGCTCACAAATTGAAAAATGATCGTGGACAATTTTTGAATTTGTAAACACTGAATATTGAACTCTTATTTAAGTACTTAATTGTTGTCCACAAATAAAATTAGAGTCAATTTAAAGATAATTTATTTTGAAATCATTTAAACCCTTCTCTCCGTGAAAGCCAACCAAAGACATGATATATGGATAAAGAGTGGACACCACTCATGAAGACTATTCCCACCTTTTATGAGAGAGTGAGTTATCAATTGATCAAGCTCATTCTTTGCTCATTGTTTGTCATTTGAATGCCTTATTTGATTCACTGAATAATTGTGTTCAGATTGGAAGCAATGAGGACTCACTGGCGGTTCGGGTGCGCGAAGAGTCCCGGTTTGGCTCACATTCCTTTGACATCTCTTTAGCCATCACTTAATGATTTGATTTCTCTCTTTTAGAGCAATGTTTTTGCAAAATATGAGCAAAAATACTTTGGAAAACGAAGAGTTGCAGGTTTATACAGTTTATTCACTTTACAGAGCACTGCCGATCCTGTGTTGCCGTCGGGACGAGCAAAATGAGGCATAACATTGGAGTCAACACGTGGAGCCGTAGTTATAAGTTTGGTTGGAAGCAAATACTAGATTTTTCCATATAAAGGTATCTCAACAGTATAAGTGTACTAGCAACAGTGATATTATTCATTGTTTTGTGGTTAATTCGATTTATAATTAAACTTAATTCAGTCCATTAAATTAAATGGCAAAACCCAAAACATGTGGCATTTGATGTGAGTTCAATTGATATTCTCATATTTGGTTAGAATTTGCAAGTTTATAAAAATGGACTGAAATTAGCACTAATTTGTACTACAATGGGTTCAAAAAATGAGTTATAGAATCAGCAGAAATATACGATTGGAAGGCATACAAATGGAATGATTTTAACATTAAGTCTATGGCAGAAGGTTTGTTGTTTTAGACTTTGAGGCATATCTTCGGCAGAATCATACCAATGGTGGTATACAGGATAGGCAGTGCTCTGTAATGAAGTCTTTTTTTATGCCTTGCATTTAACCTAGTTCGTTTCAATATTTATCAAAAGAAAATAATTAATAACTTTTGAAAGGAAAAATTTGAGAAAACTCACTCATATAATATACTTGGTCAACAACTATGTGATGAGCCCCGTGTAGAAATAACTGTTATCCTGCGAAAACTCAACAAATAAACAAGGACAAAATCAATTTTGTGAGAGTTCCAGAAAATAGAATGCCATCTGTGTTCAGGTTTTTAAACTTGAAAATCCATGATCGCTTTTTCTGAATAATTACATATCAAATTAACATGATAAAGTGGACAATCTTGAATAGTTTGAATAACAAGATCATTTAATTTGGACAATAAATTCATTTATTTGACATAATATTATTTAAATATAAATATATCACTAAATCTCAGTTATAATTATAAGAATTTCATTTCCCTATTCAATCAAAAATTGCTCGACACAGTCAAACTGAACATGATACTTATTGAAAATAACTTGGTTAACAATGGTCTCTATCTTCATCCTGATATATTTATAGGCTCAAGAGATGACCCTGGATAAGTTGTGTCACTAGTAAAGAGGTAATATATTCTGTTGAAAAGAATGAACAAGGTAAAAAACATAAAATTCACATCTGTGTTACTACAATTTTCAATTGAATAGGGTAATTTTAAGTATTTGATCTGAAATTTGAACTTAAATTCAACCTGGTTCTCCAATCAATGAGCTCACAACTTAGTTAAATCAGACCCTCTTAACCATTTAATTATTGAAAATCACCATGATATTAAATTATTTGAAAACAACCATAAAAATTGGACTAATAGAGTATAATAGGAGAACATTATTATTATTATTAATTATTAATTAATAGTTAAGTATTAGTTAATTATACTTCAAAAGCAGACAATTATAATATAATTGTATTTTGATATCACAGCTAACCCTCTAATTAAGTCCAAATTTATTGCATTTTTAAACTAAATTTTTGAAAATTCATCTCAACTTAGAAAAGAAGTCAAAACAGAGATTAATTAATATCAGGAATCAATTGAGTGCTTTGATTCCTTTGTGTGATTTAGTGTTGCATTAAATACGTTTTGTAAAACATTTATATCAATAATAATTAATATTTTTTAGATTTCAACTATTTTTCGACATTTGATTCGATTGTATTTCAATATTTGATAATCGCTTTTATTTTCGCTAATTTTCTATTGAATTATAGCTATTTTTTGCCGAAAATAACAGTTTTTTATTCGTATCTCATCTATCAACTATCAAATCTATCAAATCTTATTATCCTAATTATTAACCAGGGATGCGCAAGACATGGTGCTATTGGGCTATCAAAGTATAAATTATTAGTATTATGCTGATAATGAAATGACTAGGTCTCTGTTTTTAACTAACCTAGATCTCTTTAATCAAAAGGCTTAGGTTTTATAATTGAGCTAGCACCATCCGGCACATCCCAGATCTCTAAACACTGATGAAGGTTACCTATTTTTTTTTTCAATTATCACTGAAACTGATCTAGTTATTAAACTAATAATAAGATTAACGGACACGAAAAATGTCTGATAAGTTATACGATCATCCGAAACATTTTGAAAAACTTCTTATAAAAATCAATTTTCCTGAAAATATCAAATCTATGTCCCATAGAAGGGAAAACTCTTTTCAATTGAAAATAACTGATTAATAGTTTCAGTTAAATCACAAAACAATCGATTAATCCCTCAATTAATCACTGATTCCATCGAATACTTAGAATAAATACAAAATCCTTTCACAACAATTGTTTTCCCTAAACATTGAACAGCCGTCAAAACCTTGGGTTGAATTGACTCAGACTACAGACAGACGGCCGGTGGAGGAACACATCGGTTTGGGTGAGCTCCGGGTTAAGGAGCAGGTCGTCGGGGGATATCTTTTTCACGTTTCCCAGAGGAAGATGTCTTTTACAATGAAGTAATATATGTTTTTGTCTTCCGTTCCACTTCTGGAGGAAAGGGTAGAGCTGTGCCAACCACCCGGAAACTGTCATGACGGAAACGCCCAGCCAAAGGCCTGCCAGACCACCAAGGTAGCAAACCAGCTGTATGAGGGACATGGCTGGGGTGTGCACGTATGTGACATCGCTCAGGTAATTGCTCCATATGTTGATTGTGGCCGCACTTCGACGCAAATTCGTAAGCCTTTCGTGATCTGAGCCCATGGCTCGGCTTATCTGCTCATCTGATGGATAGACTCTGCTCTCGACCTCAATGTGATAGTGTCTGTCATTATATAAATCATATATTACTCTTATTTAATAATTATATTCAAATATTTATGAGAATTAGTTCTAATAAAATATCCCTCGAATCGAATCTGGGTTTCCAAAGCTAAAACATTCTAGGTGAAAATAGTAAAATATTAATCTAGCTAACTCTGTAAAAATGATAAGATTAAAGTTTTATTTTCTCTTTGATTTGTTATTGAATGTAATTTGATATAACTTTGTTATGAAATCATTACATGAAATACAGAAATAATGAAATTAATATAATGTTGAATATCGAGCACTGGATATGTTTTGTGACCTAAAAATTCAAATCATTAGCGATTGAGCGAAGAATTAGCCGATAAACTGTATATCAACTGAATATCAATAGCACCGGAATTCGTGTTGAAATGCATTTCTTTGTAATCAATTCAAACGGAATAATCAAATAAACATTAATTTCATATCAATGACTGATTTTAATGATCCCAAAAACTTGATAGAAGTCGTCCTTCAATTAATATTCTATCCAGAAAGAAATGAAAATAGATCTAACCGACAAAGTTACTAGGTAAAACATATTTTACCCAGAAATAAGTGTTGTTCCTTCATAATAATACCTGTATTTTTTGTGAAAAGTGATAAAATATTGAGAATATACCTATCAATGCAGTCAGGTTTGCACCTGTCGTAGCAGTTATTACTCAGTTCCTGTTGAAGGCACTCCGATATGGAGTCGAAGTCATCGTAATTACAAATCGAAAGATTGAGATTCGCGTTATTCCTCCAAATCGTGATATGGATGGGCAGACATTTGCACTTCTCTTCGTATACTCTGAGCATACATTTATCAATACAATCGGATCTGGACATGGCGTCCCCCTCGCGAGTTATGTGATACGAGTAACAGTCAGTCTGATAGGGCGGGGGCTGCAAAATGGCTTTAGTCTTCGTAAGCACTATATCATAGCTCATCCCCGGGTTTATTGAGTGCAGACACGCTTCTGAAGGGATTTTAAAAGGCGGATGAACCTGGATACACTCTCGCTGCTGGCCATCAGACAGGGCTGAGTATTCATCTCGGTCGAATTGGATCTGAAGCTTCATAAAACGACCTGGTCAAATAACATCAACAGAAAATCAAAGGGTTTATAATTATTAATAAAGTTTATTCAATTAGATTTGTGAACAAAATATTGATCAATAAAATTAATGCCAATTATTTGACACATTTTTCTATAAAGAATTTGTTTATGTTTTTCAAAAACGACGATAACATTGAAGTGAATTCAATTGCGATAACAATAAAATAATTGCTATGAATATATCGATCGATAGTTTTTCTGCTGAATATCTGGAATTTTTTTTCCTGAAAACTATGTCAATGAGTGTTTATCAAGCCCATTTTATCGAACCCATTCTATTGATTAAGCAGGCGCACTTAGAATATCAAATTTTATCATGAAAAAAGAACCCTGGATTTTATTGATTCAAGATTTTCTGTTTGTTTATTAACCTAATTGACCAGATTTATTCACTCTGATTATTGTAAAATATTTGATGGGAGTTCCTGGACATACCTGAGTGGAATCGATAGCCTCTATTCACAGATATTTTGAAGGCTTCGTAATCAGAAGACATGAGTTGACTAAAAAATGTGAAACACTTTCCGTTGGCGTTAATACTTTCTATGATATCCGCCACCTCTTCGCAGGGTATCCCGTATTGTATAATCTCATAGATTCGATGATGAGTAAGATTTAGCCACTTTAAGGGGGGATAGAATAGCCGACAGTCGATTGCATTATAACTTTTGATACTATTCTCTAAAATGTGTTCTGTTGTGAGGTCTTTGAAGGCTTGTCTCTTAAGAGGAATTAAAATCAAAGAAAAAATTTCACAAAACTTTCGCAAAAACTTTCTGACAGTAAATAAAACCTTTGGGAAAGATATCAATGTTTTGTCAGTTATTAAACGCCTTGAAATTGTTGTGAAAAACATTAATTTCATTCCCGAAGGTATTACCCAAAGGTAAATATGAGACCATCGAAAGATGTTTTGCTAGATTATACACATAAATGTTTTTTGTGTCATAAGTCAAAAACACTTAAATGACACTTCACTGCAATCCATCAGAAAATTATCTCTTTCTCTGAAAACTACTTTTATTTGTTCGCCAATAAACTCATTGAAGGATCGAATTAAAACATAATTTAATCATTTCTTTGAGTTCATTGAACTTTTAGCTAAAATTAAAAGTTTGCTTTTATTATTTAGTTTATAACCTAGCTGACCCTTTTCAGTATGAATTTATAGAATATTCTTTCTCAAAATTAAAATCATCTCAACTGGGCTCCCACGGTGACCTAATTACAACTTAACCTAGCTTATTTTCTATGAGAGAATAATAAGACTCACATGAAAAGAATCGTAAATTATTGGTTCAATCGCTGGCAGAAGAGTTTTGTTGTAATGGGCGGCCTCTCCCATACTCCTTCGGATGTGAGTCCCATATAGGTTGATGAGGGTCTGTTTTGTGAAGTAGGTGGGCAGGCAGAATGTGAACGAGGGTAAATCAATTATGGACTCCTGTTCTGTGTTCGTATAGACAACAGTCCTATAACTGAAATAATGGGTACAGATATCTGTTGCCTGATATAGAAATCCGGCAAAACTGAGGAATACAATGGTTATCTTGAATATAATCTTGCAATAGTTTGCTGTCGGCTCAATGGGACAGTCGGGACAGCAGCGCTCCGACTGATTATCATCGTTATTGCAATTGTTATTGTTATTGGCCTTGCTGTTTATATCGGACGTGCCATTAATTTGATAGCTGTTATGATCACTGGTTGAGAGCTGAGGTCTATAATCCCATTGCATTTCGCGTGAATTCACTCTTGCAATCTATTATACAAATTATATAATCAGACGAATCCTTTGTTTATTACATTCAAACAAATTATGATTTAAGTAAAGTTAAGAAAATCCAAGATATAAATTGTATTACATTTTTGTTGAAGAAGAAAAACATTTAAACTTTTTCGATAACTTTTTCAAAAAAGTGTTTTTCTATTGCAGTATTGAATTCACACTTTCGTAGTGGGATTTTGTTGACACCGATTGCAATCACTGTTGATTTCACGCTCTATTATCTCGAAAAAGCCCATTATTGTTGTATAAAATTATCATTACTTTTGAGCAATTAATAATTAATCAGTTCATTAATACCGGGGATAAAAACAGAAAACAAATGTTTGTCAACAAAATTCAGTCACATTTCACTTGTTTTGCATAATTGAAGACTTGTTTAAACACCTTTTAAGTAGAGAAGTTGATAAACAAGCAAAGTTTAAAGGGTTACATTGTTTAAATATTGTTAATACCCAAGAATGAAAAACTTTATTACCAGAGCACATCCACAAACCCTGTGTTCAGTTTGCGGTTCAACAACTGTTTTGAGACACAATTTTGATTCTTCAATATTTTACTCATTCATTAAATCAATAAACTATTGGAGTCGAGTGAGACGTTGAACGGCACAGACATCAGTCGAATAGACATTAAATTTCAAAAAAATTATAGAAAAATAATAAAATCTATAAAAAATAAAAACATTGGTCTATAGGCTCTGTTGAAAATGATGAGACTGTCCATTATTCTGTGTGGTATGTGTTTGACTACCGATTCAGGTCATCGTTTCAATTCATTTGTAATTGTATTTGAAGTGCCGGCGAAAAGTAGGTTACGATATGTGTAGTTGTAATAAGTTTTTTATTATTCTCGTATATTCTGTATTGGATTCTAATGCTAT
This sequence comes from Punctoribates punctum, assembly GCA_034698165.1. Classification (NCBI taxonomy): domain Eukaryota; kingdom Metazoa; phylum Arthropoda; class Arachnida; order Sarcoptiformes; family Punctoribatidae; genus Punctoribates; species Punctoribates punctum. The sequence continues at coordinate 1,144 of JAQGBD010000403.1, read as the reverse complement.
TCTGTGCTCACTATTGCACTCACGCCGAGAGAGAGAGAGAGAGAGAGAGAGAGAGAGAGAGAGAGAGAGAGAGAGCAAACGTTTTAGTGCATTGACTCTAATATCGTATTGAAAACCGAGTTTCCGTGTATTAAGTAATAGACATATGAGTAGAGTATTATTTTATATGTAAAACCGATCAATAAGTTTCCCCACTGTAGCCACAGTTTCTTACCTTAACAGTAAATATGGGTAATAAAGAAAAAACTTTTAAACTTTTTTCCTTTTCTCTGATGTCTTGATTATACGCTTTTCAGTGAATTATCAGCGAATAAAACACTGAATATTCAATATTTTTACGGAAAATTTGGTTATCTTTTTACTAAAATTAATGTTTGTTTTCCATATCATCTTAGGTTACCCTTGGATTCCGGATAACCTCATATTCCAAACTTAAACATTTAATTTGCTTATCTCTCCTTTTTATGGTTTAAGAAATAGCCGGTTATATATTTATATCAGTCTTAACCAGACATGGCCAAGCTCTTCGGTGCAGGGAAGGTTTTGTCAGACCAAATCTCAGGGGGGATATAAGGGGGCGGGTATAAAATTGGGCTTGAACTCTATTTTTTCCCGTCATCTCAGATTTTATTTTGTCAAAAATTCTACCTCAGAGGGTTTCACGAGATACACATCCCTTGGCGATGACCGGTCTAAAGTCATTTTAATTATGACATTTTTACTTTTTACACAATTTATATAAGAGATTCTTTATTTTTACCTAGCTCAATTTAAAATAAAACTTTCAGTTTTAAGTAAATACCTTAAACTCAAAGGCTTTAAAACTTAACTTTTGTTATGGTAAGTAATAACCTCCCCCTTGAGACTTCACCGACAAGATGGCCGCCGGGTGCAAAAATTTGGAATTTTAAGTGCAAGTTATAACCCTAGCGGGAAAAAGTTTTGAAAAAAGCTTAGAACTCCTCCCCCCTAATATCCCTTGAGGTCGATGAGCTTGGCGATCAGTGTTGCCAACCGTCCGCTGTTGCCAACCGTCCGATCAAATATTATCGTCCAGTCTCCGCCTGGATTGTCCAGGTTTTCACTGTTTGGCGCATAGTCCAGGCAGGTACTCGACCTGGACAATTGAGTGTCCAGGCCGAAA
>JAQGBD010000402.1:0-32014 GCA_034698165.1 Punctoribates punctum | reverse complement strand
CTTATTGTTAAACAAAATTTGAATGAATGATAGCCAACAAAGAGCTCAATGTATTTATTATAATATTTTTGTAGAAAACAGAATTTAATGTATGAAGAAATAGAAAATTTCATTCATTTTGATTCTAATATCCATTTATTGAAGTGATGTATCATTTATTTTGTGCCTTTTTTACCATTTCCTCGGTATTGGGATCTGTTTTGTTCGCAAAGAGAAAAATAGAGAATAATTTATTTCAAATGTTTCAAAATCGATCCATCACTACATCCCAGTGATAGTCAGCTCAGAATAAAGAGAGAGGGAGTGAGCGATGGGAGAGATGTAGAGAGGAATGGGAGAGGGATTGGGAGGGAGAGGAACGGAATCAAAGAATTGAGATATGAACTGAAGAATTGTGTGAAACACGGAAAACATTTTCCGTTCATTGCTTTCGACTTTTCGTTTGTTTTTACTCTGAATTTGGCATAAATTCAGAGAATGTTTGCTATTTTCCATCAGTTTTAATAAACACATAAATAACATCTTGCTCAATTTAGACGTTTCACGAATTTAAGAGTTGTTTCCAGTGATAAACACATGGATTGCATTGAAATATCAAATTCAACACTTCATTAATTTCAGGATTTTTTTCCTTCAATCAAATAAATGTCTTGAACTCAAACCTCGAAGGGTTTACTTCACGATTGCTTGAATATAAAACTTGCTTGGTAGTTATCCAATGAACTGTGTTTAAGATCTGCTGTCTTAGATTAAAATGATTTGTTGCGGAAGTTCTCTGAATAGAAATAATTATTGTTTTGTTCCTAACATTAGTCTAATTGAAACTTAAATCAACAGAAAAGCTGAGAGCAGTTCAACAATTGTTACCGAAGTTTGAAGAATAGGATAACAGTTGTCGACAAATGTTGTTGAACTCAATGCCATCAGACGTAAGACAACTGAATGGCAATTGAATGTTGATTTTGAACAGATATTCATTGAACGGATACAGAAGACATCCAATTGTCTGTTGAGTATAATAACAGCAAATATTGTGGCCCTTTGTTTGAGGGCTTGTCTTCTGTGACCTCTTGTCTGATGGGATCTCTTATTGAGTAAATTAGTCGTCGCATACATTGTTTCATACAAATAGGAGAACGTCTTCAATACCAGTCCTCTTATGTTCTGTCTCTTTAATAATAAAGTAAGGAATAAGAAGTAGAGCTCCGATTCTAACCGTTATATTCTGTGTCTATTTGTATGGTGTGCTGAGCCCTGAATGTGAATGCATTGGATGTTTAGTACACGTCTTCAGGCGTACCACACATTCAATTGCATTCGACGTTGCATTTGATGTATTCTCTATCTCTCCTCTGAGACTAAGACCCGTTCCTTTCGTTTGTCTGTTGGCAATACTGTTTTTTTTGGCCGATCCTCTAATTTGAACAATCAGTGAATGGGTCCACAAATCAGGAAATTGAGCGCTGAATGACGTGAATCACTAAACTCTTCTCCTTATCAGACATTATTAAAGTCTAACAGAATTGAGTTGTGGCTCACCATCGAAGTCAGTGTCCAATAAATACCGCAATATTTCAATAATAATATGATTTAATTTCCGGACAAAAATCAAGAATAACTCAATATTTCGCTCACATATAGAAATATTCGGCCTTTTGGTAGAGTTTTGATTGAATTTCCATTAATTTTAATGTTTGAATCAATTATCACATTATTTGCGATAATATTTGTCTCAATTCCTCATAACCTCAAGACATACATACCTTAGCATTAGGTCTGTGTCTGAGTGAAGAGTCTTATCAATTGTTGTGTTATTTAAATTGATATCATATCATATGATAGTTGAAGAGACGAATAAATTGAATGAATATTATTTCTGAACATTACTTGTTGTGAATGAATACTCTTCTGAAGTGAATTCATTGGTTGCCAACAAATAATATGAAAATATATTCTTAGAGAAACAGATCAGAGCTCTTGAACGGTATACTTATCTAATTTGCCTCCGGATAAGACATAAGGCATTTGATAAGACATTGAATTACTCTGTGCTCTCTCTCTCTCTCTCTCTCTCTCTCTCTCTCTCTCTCTCTCTCTCTCTCGGCTCTGTTTTCTTCTTTTAGTTCACAACCAAAACATGAGAATAAATAACTGTTTATATACTGAATGATGAGCTGAAGGAATAACTTGTTGTTTAATACATAAAAGTTTTGCTTCACTTTCTTATAAAGATATAAATTGAGAGTCAATTCGATCACAAAAACAGTGTTTCTCTCGCTTTATATCAGTTTTTGTTTCGTTTCAGACGACTAGTCGTTAACTATTGACTTGAAGTCAACCTTTTTTTCTCTCCGAACAAAATATAAAATATACTCTTAAGAGAAAACATTTTATAGAGATATTTCTTGATCAGAGTGACAGCTCACTAGTGAGGCCACACATAAACACAGAATTGTGAGCCCTCTCCCCAATTGGCAGACAATTCACGTTCTGCTCATTGCTATCATTTTCTGTCCATTTTTTACTTTTGTCTAACTTCTGGTTCTAATCCCTTAAACTCATCTAAAGCTCATATTTTATATTAATCTATGAAATAGTATTATATTGCTATCAATTCATATAAAATTTCTGTTCCGTATAGTAATAAATAAAACTGTTTTTCGGGTAATTATCGGCTTAAGTCATATGAGTTGCGGACAAACAGATGAGATCAGGAAAACGAATCTCCGTTTCTCTGTTATAATACCTAATCGTGTGGTTCGTAATATTCAATCAGATTTAAGGGTCAGTCACTGGCAGTGATTCTGGGCATCCATACGATCCAATTGTAGCCATAAATATGGGCATACATTTATCGAGAGTCTGTGCCATTCAGATGTGTTGCCGTCAGATTCGGTGATCAATCTTTATTACATCAGAAGAGAAAGTGAGTGAGACTTTCAGACACTCTATGCCTGTGCTCTGACGGCTACGGCTGTAATATGATTCAGACCTGGGATGATATATCTGGAAATGGATGAACGCGTCTTTGAATACAAATCCAATAATAGCGTGTGTGCTGTGCATTGTGTCTATGTATTGACCAGTAATGGGGCGCAGGGCCGGCATATTCACCAGAGCCTATGCATCAATTTATTTTGATTTTCGAAGACGTTTTTACATAGACTCCAATTCCTGTCCAATAGTAACAAATATCCTATTCTTCGACACTATTTTGCTTCAAATACAGAGAGGTTTTTGAAACACAATATTTCGTATATTTTTCGCTTATTTTCATTGAAAAAAATAACTTAAATAAGACATCGATTCGGAAATCTTCTGAAATTTTGGATAAGATTAGCGTTTGGTTTGAGTTTGTGCTCACTTTCAGCTCATATATCACTTTCAAAGATCAAATAGAGTTAAATATATATTCTGCTGGCTTAGATTTTTTGTCTAAAAAGTTTAATAGTGAATAATACTATAAAATATTACATGTATTGGAAGCGACAGTCTTTTATTCTTAACAGACTAATAGGATTTCCATGTTTTGACAAATTCATAGGCAAACCATCAGTGAGTTTGTGATAAAATAAATGGTATTAGCCTTTCATAAAACTCTATGTCTATTCCAACCTAAATGCCAGCGCTTTCCATACATTATAGATATTATGAATTAATACATTAAGCTTTTATTCGAGTTAACATATCATGGATTTATAGAGAGGAGAGGGAAGGGGAGAGAGGGAGAGAGAGAGAGAGAGAGAGAGAGAGAGAGAGAGAGAGAGAGAGAGAGAGAGAGATGAGTTGATATAAGCGATAAACAGTAGAGAAAAGGTATTAATAATTTTTCTGTATTTTGTAATTCCATTTGTTTTTGTTGCCGACAATAGTCTGTAGTCTGAAGTCATCATTAGTTTGCAGTAAATTATAAGACAACTGAATGTTTATTACAGACATTGAGTGAGTAAACAAAAATACATATTTCTCTCCGTTTATTGCATAATAAGTTCAGTGAATCAAAACTTTTTTTTTCATTACCTCATAACTCATGCCTTCGGATGAAACTCAAAATATTATGCATTTGTTTTGGGAATGAGTTTTGATTTTAAAGCAAATCATTAACGAAATGATTGTTTTTTCCTCTCATATGAGATGACGAGTGTCTTAACTAATCGAAAGGAAAGGCTGTTAAGGAAAGGCACTGCCGTTGTCTCAGTCAATGTATTCCAGAGCCTAATTCAGTCTTTGGATGTGTGTTCTTGCAATCAATGATGCTTTGAATTAAAATGTTTCCGTTGAGTCTCTTCTAAGCTCTCGTTTGCAGAGATGTGTTGTTGAAAAAGCAGTGAAACTGTTTTACGTCTGCAATGGTTTGCGTCAAACAATGCAATGAATTTCAGTTATGTGTTTCACGACTTGTTAAGTCGGGTCATCTCAACTCACGTATCGCTCCGATAAATCTGATGAAATAAGAACTCATTTCGAGCGTCTTTCCCAGTGAAGGGTTGACCGAAAAGCCTGAGCCAAGAGTCAATTCCTGTCTTCTGGAATGTCTTTCGCCGCCAAAGCGTATGGCTTTAGAGCTCTGATCCCATTCCTCCACAAATGAAGCGATAGTTTTAGCGAAACAAATATTTTATAGTTCTGTCACTTTATTTCTCAGTTAATAAATCATAAGTCGATGACGAAGAAGAAGACCCGGAAAGACACTGAACCAAAAGCCAGACTATTCTTGGATAGGAATAAATACTGGAACCGACTCTGCAACAGACAATCCCATTATTCTGACCAGAATTTCGATGCCCAACAACACGAACAACACGAATGCAAAATCGGAATCTATGGCTGGAGGAAGAAATTCCTCTACATTTTAATCATATTAATCGCAGCACTGGTTATACTGAACGCAGCCCTCACCCTATGGATCCTCTCTGTGCTCAACTTCTCTATGGTATCCCAAATTCTAGTTCTTCGGTATTCTGATCACTGATTTCTCATTATTTGATCCAAAGAGTGGTTTGGCGAATATGAAGATAGACTCCGAGGGACTGACACTCCATGGAAATGCCTTTATTGACGACCACTTATTCGCCACAACAATCAGCTCCAGAAAAGTATTAAATTTCGGACATTTTTTTCTCTTGAAAAATGATGTCTTTCCTCATATCCTCATATCATTAAAACCTGACTCTTCTTATTCTGTGCTATTCTTCCCATAATTTATTATAAATTCTAATTAAAACATTTTTAACTTAATTATAAAAAGGCTTTTCTTATCCAAAAGCCATTAGATATGGAATTCTGTTCATAGAAAAAGTGATAAAATATTTGCAAGAATTCATTAAATTAATATCTTTCACACATTTCCCAACAGTGGAAGAATTTTTCCCATTAAACAAAAAGTTCATTAATAAGTCGATAATTATTTGATAAGTGGATGAAAACTATTTTTAGTTCACCACTGAGTCTATGAACTGATGAAAAAGTTATCCGAAAATATCGTTTGTTTAGACATTTCTCAGGAGAATGAGGTTATGCTCGGGATATGTGTGTCTAACAAACAAACAGATCCTGTAATTGATGTAATCATTGAGATAATAGTCCGATAAAAGTCCTGAAAGTTATTTATCTTAATAACTATTAATGGCTTTTGAATAATAACTGATAATTAAAACGAAATAAATAATAATAATAATAATTAAATACATTTTGAACTTTAGGACCAGAGCTTGAAATTGATTTCTGACAACAATATTACGTTAACCGCCAGAAGGGGTACTGACGGCAGTCTAATGAATAAAATGTCAATCGGAAGCTCCCGACTGACGGCAATTACTAATGACTTCCGTATTAATGGCAGAGACGGCCGCCTCTTATTCGGTGTCAACGAAGACCGGGTCACCTTCGCTACAGACACCGTCCAAGTTGAGAGTCAGTGTTTTTAATTACTTAATAACCTAGCTGGATCATTTATTAACTTTTCTATTACTTGTTTTGCTCTTCACTCTCAACGTATTCGTTGCCATCAATTATCTTAATTAATGGTTTCGTCGCTTTTTTATTAGACTTAAGCGGATTGCGATTCGAGCGCTCCCTTCAGACCCCTTTGGTTCAGGCCATCGGCCACTCAGACCTGAAACTGATAGCACCCGAACATCGGGTGTCAATCATCGCTCCCATCAGTATTGCAATGGAGTCCAGACTCGGAGATCTGTCGGCCATATGTCTGAAAGATTTACGACTTAAGTCAAAGCTGGGAAAAGTATGTTTGTTTGTATGCCTTTCCCTTAGAACAGCATAACATTAAACAAAAGTCAACATCACTTGTAATGCATAACAAAATGATAATTATCTCCCCAAACATAAACAGTGATGCGCAAGGTGTTCTCATCATTTCTATCCTTATTAATATTAAATTTACTCTAGGGAAAGCTTGAAACTATCTTGCTTAAAATCTTAATTGGTAAAATAATCCAAGTAGCTTGCTGATTAAATTGCTTATGCGTTTATAATTAGTAATTTTAATGATTAGTTATCCCCTCCACTTATGCTGAGCTCAAAGAAGAATCTAATTGATCACAATCTTAGGTGTAACTTGATACTTTTGAATATTAATATTAATTAGCAATTAGCTTGGTGATGTCTGCCCGTTTTTGCATATGCAGTGTATAAATAAGCCGTTGTTTTAATTGGATCTTCGGTTCTGCACTTCAGATAACGTTAGAGTCAGCAGACGTGGAACTGAGGAACCTTAAGACGGCTATCCCTACGACGACAAGCGAGGGAACGACTCAAGCCTCGGATCTATACCCAACTGTATACCAATTGTGTGTTTGTGCTGATAGTGGAAAGATATTTACGGCACCGGCAGATAAGCCGTGTGCTGCAAACGAAACAATTTGTGGCCCAAAGCAGAGACCATCTAGAACAATTATATCGTGATTATATACAACGTTTAGTGCCTCTGAAAAAGAAGTGATTAAAATGAATAACTCTTAGCCTCGAGTTTTTCAAAATTTCTTGTTTTGCTTTACATAAGAGTTAACTGTATTTCTCGTTCACGACTTTCAAAGACTTTTCATTCATTTGGAGTCAATGTTTAAAATACTTTATTCACTGAAATGTTTGTGGAGTTCACTCGTCAGGAGTGGAGTTATTTTTGTTTTCATTTTATATTATGTAAGATATCATTGGCTTCTCTGCCAATAGTTTATTGATTGAAATCAATTATTCTTCAGATGTCTTCCTCGCTGAGCCTTCTTTCACTCAAATCGTTTGCTTGTTTAAAGTTATTTTTTTTCTCTCGCAATTAAATAATCATTTGTTTAGCCGTTAATCGCTTGGAATGTAAATTAAGTGTAGTTTTTATGTGATTAGTGTTTCTCCATATGATTATAGACAGAAAGTGTCGACAAAACAACTCCGAGTGTTTTGTTGAGTGAAATCCAGTCATTGATTTATGAAATTTAACATTTTTTTGAGAATTATTATCTATTCTGTGCTCTATTTCTAACATCTAGTCATGAAAATGGATTATTTTATTGCTTTTTGGTGAAGACTTTTTCCACTTATTTATTATGAAAAGTGAAAAACTTATCCAATATTACCGTAATTTCAAACTTTTTGTAAGTATTTTCTTATATAATATTTAATATTAATCGTAAGCTTAAACTTAAAACTTATTATTATTGGCAATAAAACTGGAAACAAACCTTGTTTATTAATTTATCATGATGATTACGATGCAATAAAGTGGATTTTTTTAAATTGCCACTGGTGTAAAACGAGCCTGGTTAATTCTTGAGCTAATTCTTAGAGCCTTTTATCCTAGTTTTAATCAGCTTAACAGAAATTGCATTTCTTCCACTTGAGCAAGGTTATTCCCTGGCTTAATATTATCGTATAATTATCTATTCACATGTATTTTAATCGTGGAAACTTTTTCTCTCTGATTTGAGCATGGTGCAACACGTAGGCGTCAATTAAACTGAAAGAGATGAGGCTTTTTCTGGGGAAATGACTACCGGAAAATGAATTGAGCCGGATATATGACCTTCTAATAGGTTTATGGATGTGCAAAAAAGGCAAAACTTGATAAATTAATTACGATAAAGGCATAGCTGATTGTGTGTGAGCTATGATTAGCCCTTGCTGATTTTGTTTATCTCAATTTCCTATCGAAGTCTGTTTTTTCTAATCCCCGAAAAACATTATAAATGAGTTTTATTTCACTCTTGGGTTTGATTTCTATTACTTCAGTTGTTTTTCATATTTATAATTAGTTTTTAATATTATTGAAAAGTGAATAAACCTGCAAATTATTGATTTTAGTTTTTCACCTAGTTATTTTATATTTTTGGAACCTAGTCTTGTTTAAAATTGATCTAGTCAATTTATGAAATTAAATTAGTGCTATTCGACGGCTAAACCATGCGATGAGAATATTGAGAAAATTGGTTTCAAAGGTAACTTGAATTTTGATTTTTGCCCACAAATTGGTGAACAAAGAGAGAGAGAAATCGGTTTTTGAGTCAAAACAGGTATTTATTGATATTATTGAGCACTAGATGTGAATACCTGTCCCTCTCTTTGTCTGAAAGTGTGTTAATCTTTGAGAAATTACATAAGAATTTATTCAATGAGAAGAGGCTGTGCGGTGGACAGGCATGTGCTGAGTGGCGGCCACTGTCGGATAGAATGCCAAGCTAATTTGAAATGTCTATATTGCGCTCATTTTTCCATTGTTTACCCCGTCGTCAGAGAAGACGATAAACACGATTAATGACATGACTTAAAGTCATCGTAACAAACAATGTGCTCACTATTAGTCATCACTCATCTAATTTAAATTCACCCATCGGTTGGCACCGGACAGCACTGGCACAGGACAGGTATGACCGGAGAGGGACGACGCAGTGAAGTCCTCCTATTGGACGGCCGTCGGGTAGAGCTGATGATTCAGCCGAAGCTGTTTGCCGGCGACCTCTTCGACATCGTGGCCTCACATTTCAACCTCAAGGAGAAGGAGTACTTCGGTCTGGCCTTTCTCGACGAAACGTAAGTGTCCTTGCTCACCTTTTGGGGCCCCTCCCTTTCCCCTTAAGACAAGTGTTTTTTACCCCAAAAAAGTTGTGCTTTTGATTAGTCATCCAATGAATGGATGAATCAATTGTTGGCTTTGTTTACAAGAATTGAGTGAAAGCCGTGTTTTCACTAAACGTTTGTTTAATTAAATGTTAAAAACATTTTTGTTTTTGTTTGCATTCAATTTGTTTAATAACAGACTTAAGCCGTAAATAAAGACAACAATTGAGGCCCTCTTAAGGCCTCTCTCAGGAGATATGCAAATGAAGAACAGTTGGTATAAATATTAATCAATGGCTTCGGGGCTGAGAAAGAAAACCAAGAGTTGATTGTATCAAAAGCTGCTGTCATTCAGGGCTTTAAACCTAATGTTTATTCAATACTATCCATAGTTGACATCATTTGTCTAATTAAGCGTTTGATTAGACATTCTTTGCATTCCTTAATCAGTTTGAGGAACAGGTTCTTAATGGGTGAGCCATTAATGGATTAAAAGTTGACAGTTCAGTTTAGCAAATAATCAATGCAAATGTTAAGTAAATTGTCAGGATTCAATCAGGGTCAGTTTTCTGTTCGATCAAAAAGGCTTAATAAAAGGCGTCTGAATATCTTCCACATCATCTCTAACTTGTTTTCCTAGTTTAGTATGCAATCAGTGTCACCTAGCACTTTATTTGCCAACTTTATCAGTGGCCTTTATCTAGGTTATTTTTTGATAAATATTTGCCATCAGTTAGCCCTTTGTCAGTCAATTAAAATTATCTTGATAAACTCGTTTTTTGTGTGAAGAAAACAATGTTAGGCCCGACCCCTTCCCTCATTAAAAGCCTGTTCTGACCAAGTTGATATTGATGTAACAAGTTATCGCACTTACAGGTTAGGCAAAGTAATCTTGCAAATTGATTACGAGCCTAAACAGAGTCAATTAAAGCCATAAATAAAAATAATTGTAATAATTAAGGAACGGCTCGGCTTAGAGTTGGTGTTAATAAACGGCTCCAATACTGGAGAACTGGGAATCCATAACATGTTTTCGTGCAATGACTTCGTGTGGGAGTCAATAGTATTGGGGAATGTCTTCGAGAATGTATCGCAAGTCTGCGCATGCAATCTGTTATCCCTCTCCTTATATGCCATAAGATTTTCTCTGTCTCTTTTCCACGGTATGAATGGCTGTGCCTTTTATTTTGCTCCCGATTCCAGTGGCGCTCACTTTATGTCCGTCTCTTCCATTGATTTTTGAGTTTTGCTTTTAATAGTGTTTTTAATTTCGGTTTTTACCCATATTTTTGGTTTGCGTTTTGTTTTGGTTTTCGCTTTGATTTGTTGACCACCGGTGGGAACAGTTGCCAATATTCGTGGCTCAACCTCGATAAGAGAGTCCTAGAACACGAATACGCCAAAAAACATTCGCACGAGAAACTGATCTTGCACTTTTTGGTCAAATACTTTGTCGAGAGTATCCGCCAATTGAACGACAAGGCAAGTGTTGAACTCTTCTATCTTCAGGCGAAGGCACTGGTGGCTAATGAGGTGACACAAGTGGACGCCGACACTGTCTTTCAACTGTCAGCGCTCGTACTTCAGGCCACTTATGCCGACTTCGTCAGCGATTCCAAGACTAGAGCTTATCTCAAGAAACTACAGTTAATCCCGACGTATATTCTTAAGGAATTGCCATCACTTCAGCTCTGGTGAGTACTACTCTTTCCTGAGTCCTTCCCCTCCGTCTGTCACTCAGTCTTCTTATAATCCTTTAAATTATTTTTTGATTTGACTTTTAATTACATGAAATCCTTTACCCTCTTTATGTCAACCCATTTGTCCTGATCTTAATCAGCGCTTAGTTAACATGACGACCACCAAGATCAAACCCATTAATTTAAGTTTTAGCTAGTTGAAAAATGATGCGATTTTGAATAGGATCAATATTAACTGATTAGAGTAGAGTTTATGAATTGGCCATGCTCACAATATTGCCTCACATGGAGTTCAATGTTATGATAGTTAAGTTATGATGTAATTTACAAATAATTCTCGCCTCTGGTCATCACTGGCTCTGAAATACTCGCAAATCTGATTGTGGGCTAACACTATGAAAGGGGGCTTTACTTTGAGAGGGATCGGCATTCAGAGAGGGCTTATGTGTTATGGGATTTGAGTATAAAAATAAAGTGCATATAATTTATTGAATGGATGTCTCAGAAATTCAAAGGACTATAATTCAAACTTTAATTCAAAAGTCTGTTTAAAAATTGTTTTTTTTTTGAATCTCATATCTCAGGACTTGTCTTATGTTTTATCTGAGAAGAGATTCTTTTCATTCTTTTGATTAAATTTCTTATTTTTATTACACTATTATTAGATATTCTTTTTTTAAAGGCTTTTGTTTTGTTTCAAAAATATCTGTTCTTTGAAATTATATCCGCATTGTATGGCAAATGTCATTAATGGTGTGTTATTTTGCTGGTGATGACCAGGCAGTGGGTGGCGCCAAGGGGTAGACTCTCGTGATCGTGAATTAGGGGAGGATTAGATCATTCTCTTCGACAGTCGGCCACTAAATGACTCATTGTGTTTGAGATCCCGGAGTGAAAACCACCTGAGCTTTGTTTTCCACTGTTTTTCAATGACAGTTACACAATAGGAAGGCCTAAAATATTTTTTGCTCAGCTCTCCAATTGATGAAAGATTAGAATTTTAATCGGAGACAATTTTGTTAACCGCTCCCTGTTTGTTGGCAAACACCGAATCCCTGGTCATCCCATTTGTATTTTCTCACAGCGTTTCTATTTTTGTTATTCTGAGCGTTGATTTCAATCTAAAATCAAATTATGTTTTTTCGATTAAAAGTGAGGATAAGGTAATTGAAGACTACAAACAGCTGAGGGGTCAAAGTCGTGGCGATGCCGTTATTAAATATATGTCAATAATCGAGAAACAGCCGACTTATGGCGTCCACTTCTATGAGATCAAAGTAAGTCCAGTCCTTTACTACTCCACTACTCCTCTACTAATCGTATGAATAGATAATTGAAATTTTCTTTCCCTTAAAAATATATTTTCCTCTGACTATAAACTTGGAATAGAGACCAGTTTTTGCCGCTTTCCTCGATCTTTACGCCCATTACTGATCATAATTAGATAATATCCGATTGAAATTAAAATTCTTTTTCTACAATTCTGTTGTGCTGTGCCCTCCCGTTCCACTATTATCGTGTATATACCTGTGCTCACAATTACTTTTTTTTGCCCGGTCTGTGCGATGGGTTTAGGATAAAACTGGTATTCCGTATTGGTTGGGTCTGAGCTATAAAGGCATCAATCAATTTGATTATAACGATAGACGTATTCCTCGTCGAAGTTTTCTCTGGAAACAACTCGAGAACCTGTACTTCAGGGAAAAGAAGTTCTCCATTGAAGTGAGAGATCCAAAACGGTTAGTCATATGAAGATATTGTCTGTTGTTTTCATTTTTTGATGTCTTGCGAACCAAACACTCTTTTGATACCCGGAGTGTCGAACCATTTATTTATCTCTTGATTGGCGTTAGTCATCGAAAATCAGTCAGAGTTTTGTTTGGCTTTGATTTTGAAATTAAATTCCGATAATTATGTGACTCATAGACTGTTATACTGTGCGCTCATAGACTGGGACTGTCTGTTATCATATGAAACGCTTATAAAAGGGAATATTTCCTTTAGTTTTTTTCACTGATTAGATTTCATATCTGAAGAGAAAGCCGTAAAATGTCTTAGTTTTCAACAATTACTGCACTTTTATTGTGGGTTTTCAGTGATTTTTTCGCTCAAATGTGTATCTCATTAGTTACTAATATTTATTATTATTAATGTCCTACTCCTCTGACATAGTTCTTGTGCTGTTCTGTGCTGCACATAATTAAGAGTTGGGGTGTGTGTGTGTTGTGCCTCAATTTTCTGCCTTTCCCTCCACTGATGGCTAAGTTATCGCTCGGATTTCATACTTGGAATTTGAGTGAAACACACGAATAAAACGCTATTTATTTGTCTTTGAAACTAAATATTTTGGTTAGTCTTCACTGACTCGTGAATCGTGTGCTCAGGACTGCACTCCGTCGACAAGTTTTGCCGACAACTGCCACCGCTTTTGGGCAGAACCTCTCTTTCAATCACTGAATTCACTGATAATTATTTTCCGAGTAAACAAACTTTCGCTCAAAACCATCAGATTTTTAGGTATTATTGAACTCTTGTTTAGTTTTCCAAACAATTCTTGTGTTCAATGGTCTGAAAATCCTAACCATAAGTGTCTGAGTCTGTGCTCTGTTTGCACCAAATCGTTCACTTCGTTTGTTATGCCATTTGTTTGAGCGCCTGATTTGATACAAATTATGTTTTGCACATCACTTCTGTTGGCCATTCCTTCACCTCTTCGTCTGACTCTTTGTCTTTAGTGTTGTCCATACGTTAAGTTCAATCAATTTGTATGAGAACGCGATCGAGGAATCGGTCGACACTATTGACGATCTCTCGACGGCAATCACTGATCCGACGACACAGTAAGTGCACATCCAATCAGAGAGCCCTCAGCTCTGGATCTATTGCATGTTTACCCCCAATGTATTGCATGTCTTTCTCTTATTATTTGCACTCAAACTCATTGGACTGTATATTAAAAAGCAAATCAAAAGTACACTCAACCAGAACTCTCTCCCAAAAGGCCTAACCTTTAAGGAAAAACTCAGAATCAGTTTTGAATTTCACTTTCGATTAACACAAAATATTTTCCTCATTTTCTCTCAAACTTTGGGAAAAACTGTCATAACTTTTGTCGTCAAAAAAGAGATATATTTACTAAATATTTGTTTCCCTAATCGATGACCACTCAGAGTGTCGGTCAGCAGACGTACGTTCGGACCCTGTAATGTGACTGTCTATGTGTGGTTCGCCGCCAGCGCCGCCCTAACAAAATGTATTTGGTCGATGGCAATAGCACAGCACCAGTTCTACATCGATAGACGCAATTCAAACAAAGTATTTATTTGTTTTACTCCGGCTTTCAGTTTATTTATAGAGATTTTTATCGTCCGATTTGTTTTCACTTCAATTGATTTGTCTTATTCTGTGCAGAACTCAGTGAGCCCTCCGCGCACTCTTGAAGAACTGAAAGCCGAGCTCGACTCGAGCACAGTATCTGTTCCCTCGTCATCTGCTTCACGCTCTGGTGATCTGTCGCTCAGAAGAAGTCTGAGTTCCCATAGTTTGCCAACACTTCGCATAGAAGACGAAGAACTGAATCAATTGCAGAACAATAAAGAGGATCAACAAAAAGAAATGTTTGAAACACTGAAAGTCAGAAAAGAAGCGCTCGAAGAGGCGATGAACAAGAAATTGGCTGAACTCAAGTCATTATGTCTTAAAGAAGGGGTAAAAAACTTTATTCCCATTTGTTTTTTATGATTCCCATTATTTAAAGCCTCTGTTCTCTCATGTGTTTCCTCTTTATTCTGATTCCTATTTGAATCGAAAATTGAATTTTCTTTTTCCTCCAAATTGTTCGCCAAAGGAGTTAACGGGAGAACTGCCGCCCGAAACGCCCCTCGACTCGAATGAACGGTTGCCGCAAATCAGGCGAAGAGTGGGCACAGCATTCACTTTGAATGACAAACTGCTGCTCAAACCAAAGACAAAGGAAGAGGAAATCCTCTCCAAATTGGAACTGGAGTATGAAATTCAGACCAAAATAGTGTCGGCCGCCAGCAAACTGGCCAAAGACATCACCGCTAAGAAGAATGTCCGCAAACAGCGGAAACAGGCCTATCAACAGGCGTTGGTCAAAATGAAGGACTTGGAGGCAAAACTTCTTGTAGTCAAGCGCCAGATCGCGGCCTCTCGACGACAACAGTCCACCGAAGACCTCAGCGAAGACAATATCAGTCACTCGACGGACGAATCACAAGACAAATGTGAGAACACTTTGAATAAGTTTTTCGTCACCGAAAGAACTAATAAACATCAGATGCATATGAAAAGGAGTGCCAGCCTTTACTCGGCGTCAGTGCCCTCCACACCAAATAAGTTAGACAACCATTCCTCGAGAGTGAGGCCTTTGTCGCCGTCGATAATGTCTTTGGCCAACAGAGTGAAAGTGATTCAAAGGCCGCGTTCGGCCGCAGCCAAGTCTGAGCCCACTTTCGAATACGACACCGACGAGGAGTCAAACGAAATGCTGAAGAATTTGGACGACAACTGCAGTTCCACTGGCAGTAGCACTGGTGGTACTAATAGTGTTATATTCATCGGCGAAGATAAACACAAATTAGTGTTAATGCAGTCGCCGTATGTCAACAAATTTGATCCGCCGCTCAACGATGGCTCCAATCTATACAGTGTTCCCAACCGACGGACTTCTATTGCCCTCAAAAGTCAGGACGACTCTCACGTGAGGCACTCTCAGCACCCGACCAATGCTTCCGTTGATAACAAGTCCGCTATCATTAAAAGTCATAGAGATTTGCAAAATGAAGACAATTATCAGATCTTAAGGTCTAATAGTTTGGATAATAGTGTCCGAAGAGGGACCACATCTCAGAGACCAATTGACTCCCATATGGGGGCCAACAGTCCATCAAACGAATCACATCATAGGCATTATCTCAATCATTACCCGTCATATAGGATGAGTAGAACCGATACACCGGACGCTATTCCCGATAATATGCGGCCCCATTCGTGTAATATGGCTCAGAGGCCATTACCCAACCTTCCAGTCAATGAAACAAAACAGCGATACATTCAAACGCCTACTAATGAGCACTTGGAGTCTCAAATGAGGTCTGAGCTCAGGTTTGGAACCGATTCTACCGATTGTTCTTCGAATCAACCTTTGAATCAAACAAAACATTACAAACAATTCCAAAATTCGAGATTCAATTTCGATGACGCGGTTAATGAAAACTATCGGCCAATGAGTCCCCGATCGGCGACGCCCTCCCGGTTCTCGTCGAGCTCTCCATCCATTGATTCCCTTTCGATGAATCGAAACACATCTCCATATCCACCGCCGCCGACACCTAAAACGCCAAAGACGTGGACCGAAACATCCCTTGACTTTGTGGTGCCGACGAAGACAACCAAAACGAGTCAGAGTTCTGTCAATTCGATAACCAATTCCGGTGCCGTTAACGGTCTGATGCCGTCTAATGTTTCGGATATGGATTCGACGAAAGAACTCTATGTGAACGTCACTCCTATGACTGTCATTCCTCCGAATCAAAGCGCACCCCAAACGCCATTATCACAGCCGACGCCTCCAATGACTTCACCCCAACCGATGTCACCGCAGAATATCTCAGCATTTAATCGAAACTCAATCGCGTCGACCAATAGGTCTATTGGCGGCGATTCTGTGTCTTCGAAGCCGACTTCAATACCCCTCTCGCCGACAATACCCTCCGGGAACGGCGTCGAAGTGACAGTTGTCAGTGTGGGTCACTTCCAGCCCTATTGGGAAGAGGAGAAGCCCTTCGAAATCGAAGACTTTTATAAATACAGTCAAAAACATCGCAATTCAATGCAACAGATGTCGAGTCCGGCCAAACCGGCGCTCAGCCAAACAGTCAATAGCGGACACCAGTCGGCAGTGAGGGGTTCGCCTCAATTGGACGTCAGTACAAACAGTGTTCAGTCACTGAATACTAGTTTATTGAACGAATCATTTAAGACGAAAGCAATTGTTTCCGATTCCTTTACAAACGAACTGATGAATTGGTACGACGACAGGGGAGGGGCCGCCACCCCCGCCAAAGACTCGGACAACAAAAACGCAACACTTGTATAGAAAAAGACGTTTTGTTTGGTTATATTTATTCCTCATATCTATAGTGCCATAAAATATGAGAATCTATTTCCGAATTGTCTTAAATAGGATTCAATGGTATTATAGTTACTGTAAATACACTTTTATACTGTGCTTAAGAGTCGTTCCGATGGAAGTTCTTATCGTTATCTCTGGTTATATAAAACTGAATAGACTTTTGTTAAATGTTTTTGTAGTCAAACAACCGGTACTTAAAATCCATTCTGTTTTCGCCATATCTTTAGATCTGAACTGAATTTCTTCAGAATATTTACACCTTTTTAGTGCTTATTTTCATTGAGAGATAACCAGAAGAATATCTGTTTAAATGACTTCTTAAGCAATCATTTGTTTAGTCATTAGTTTTTTTAATGAATGAAATCAAAAGAAATGAATTTTTTATTCAATTTTTTGCGTCTATTCATAGATTTTATATAAGTTTAGAATAGTTTTTCATTTAATACTTGGATACTATTTATGAGAAAATTAAACAAATCTTCGTTTTTATTGAAATTCAAGACTTTTTGCATTAATTTAATTCAATTTTTGGTATTTGGGATCAATTTATCGTTGATTCTGATTGTCTTCAGTGGTATCGCATAGTTGTTCCACTCTATGAAGTCAGACATCACTATATTCGGGCCTTTATTGCCGGCGCACTGAGAGCTGATCCAATCGGTGACACAACTGTCACAGACTTCGGCCAAATCTGACCTCAAGGATGAGTAGAAATGAAAGCCGACGTATCGGTTGCTCGGCGTCAGTATAGCCTGCGTTACATACATACTGTTCGGGGGCCGGACTGACTGGTTTTCCTCTAAGAATGTAATCAACTTTTCTCTGCTCATAGTATTAGCCCACGGGTTGGGCAGACATCGAGACGGCCAGAGAATGGGTGACTCCATTCTCGCGGTTTCGTTCCGATAGTAGACAAATACCTGAAGTCTTTTCTGCCATAAGTAACGGAGTGTCAGTCTATCCATCATTAGCTGAGAACTGTACGGAACTAATCGACTGCCGAACAGTTTTATTATCTGTTGGATCAGCTTTTTGTGGTCGGCGTCGGAGAGACCGTAAAAATGCTGGAAATCTAGAAACACGACTTCCATCGGGTTTTCCAAAAGAAATTTATCGATTTCTTGGAGAATGTCATCAATTTTAGGGCCGTATAATCCGTGACAGAAGTAGAGACAGTCGTCTTCGGGTTTGGCAGCGGTTCGGATATCAATGTAACGAATTCCGGCCTTTAATTGGTTTCTAATGCCTAATGACTGGGTTTTGGTCCACCGATGGATCGCCGGTAGTGTCACACAACTGAACATTTGGACACAAACCGAATTCTTGAGATCGGGTCGATCCGGACTTATGCCTAGAGTTATGTCCAGACCATAACTGCCCGAATCGTGTGATCCTTTAGAATAAAAATGATCATGGTCAATATTGATTTAACGCATCAAATGAGTGGTCAATACCTGGAATGGCTAACTTCCAGAGCGGAATATCTTGCAATTTGGTCGATATGTTTGTCATCCAATTGTCCAACTCTTTGGGGATCTCTTCCCGAAGTAATTGAATCTTCTGTTCAGTTGTTTCGGAAGCTTTTGGGGAATTATTTGACATTTTTTGGATTCAATTTTTAAAAACTACTCAAATATATCACAAAAATCAATAAAATATAAAATAATTTCATTCAAAACATATATAAAATTAAAGATAAAATAATTTTTTGTATAAAATAATATATAAAAAGCTTTTATTTAATTAATTAATTTCTAATTAAAGACTTCAGAAGACTAGACATTAATTTTTGGGTCACTTTTCAAACACTATTATTATTTGAATTAATAAACAGAAAACATATGTTTTGTTTGAGCGCTGATAAATTGCTCGGATCTATTGATAACTTGTATAATGGGTTTAGTTATCAATAAGTTTAATAACAGATTAAAAGCAAAACTCATTTAATTATAATTAGTTTTTGACTAAAAGTGTTTTATTTTTACACAAAATAATCGTTTAATCAATCGTTTCATTTGACGCCCATCTGTGTAGAGGTGTTTACGGAGTTTTAATTAAAAGCTAATTATTTTTAATCTTTTAATCGCTTTGAAAGCAATTAAAGAAGAGAAATATAAGCAAGCAAGATCAATTCTAGCATTTTAAATGGCAAGATAACTTGAAGAAGCACTGGATTGCTGATTTTAACCAAGTTTATTAATTTATTGGTGACGTCATCCCTTTGGATGACATTTGTTTACAAAACATATTTTGTTTACATTTTAATTGGTTTTAAATATTTGTCATTAATTTAGATTCAGTTATGAATCGATATATTATTTAAAATACAATTTAATTAATAACTTATTTATTCGACACTCAATTGACTCAATTTAAGCTCAAATGTGAAGACATATCAATGAAAACACTTGTCTTTGAATTTGTGGTGAAATTCAAAACATATTTGATTTGATTAAAAACGTATCGAAAGCCAAAAGTTATGTTAAATCGTTTCAAAAGCGCTTTCAATAATGTGATCAACAATTTGGAGCCCAATCACAGCCAAAGCCTGACCAACGGCACCGGCGATGGACACCACCACACGGGTGGCCACTCTGGCAGAGGGCCCTCCGATCAGGGTTTGGGTCAATTGAAGTTCCGGTACTCCCGACCGGAGTTTTTGTTACTCCATTCCGATGAAGAAATCCAAGTATCGGCAGATCATGTTATGCGGGTTTGGATCAGCTCTTTATCACTTGATTTTAATTCGTTTTTAATCTATTTCTTTGATTTTTCAGCCGATTATCGTTCCGAGAGATATAACAAAACTTCCCTTCAATTCTGGTTATGCCGAGTAAGACATCGCCGACGGCTTTCCTGTCAAACGTTTCCATTGATTTGATTCTTGACTTTTAGGACAATAAATGCGGGAAAAAGCGTCCGAAACGAAGACCACGCGTCGGTCTATAGGGGAACACTTCGGGCCATCATTTCTGATGAGAGCATAACCAGCAAAGTCTCAGATATGATGCCTACAGTTCCGGGACATCCGCACCAAATACCTGTCGGCAGCCGAAAGTCATTTATCGCAAAACCGCCGCCAAAAACATTGGACACCAATGAGAAGACCGACAAATCTGTTGACAAAACTGGTGTTCAAACAGATGTCAAACACGAGAACGGAATCGAAGATAAACCAAAGTCTTCAGCAGAAGACAAGTCATTAAATTCGAGTGAAAGCCCAGCACTGCCTTTAGACCCGTTGACGACAACCGCACCAAATATTAATGACTTGACCTCTCCGTCGACACCAATTCCATTAGAAATACGTCTTTCCGAAGCGGCCAACGAAACGGTAGAGTCCGCTTACGTCACACCCGAGTCCTCTCCACAGAAGACTAAAAGAACGTCTAAAGAGGACTCCCTTCCATGGCTTTACTTCGCTTGTTTCGATGGTCACGCAGGTCAGTGTCCCTCTCAGTCGATCCTAATGTCAATTGACTCATATTTTATTTGTGTCCAAAGGATCGGGTGTTGCGGTCGCCGTCTCTAACAGTTTGCATAAAATAATTGAATCAAAGCTCCAAACAATCGCTGATCTCTTAATCAAATTCGGTCTAAAAGACGACAACAGAAGTGATTCCGAACCAAATTCTCTCAATGAAAGTGATTCCGATTCTAAGAAACTAAACGGAAGTGTTGTCATCAATCAGGACAACCACTTAGAGAGGGATAACATTGCATTACTCTTCCATCCATCGACCGATAAGATGATAACAGTCGACAATCTAATAACCGGTGCTCTCGAGTCAGCCTTTTGGGAAATGGATAGTCTTATAGAGCGGGACAAACACCACTACCGTATGTCCGGCGGCTGTACGGCAACGGTTGCCGTTTTTATTCTGGGAAAGCTATATGTGGCCAATGCTGGCGACAGTCGGTATGTCTTCTAATCTTTCGGTTCATTGATTTTTGATTAATGGAGTGATTTGTGAACAACAGTGCAATCATTTGTAAGGAGAGTGAAGTGATTCCAATGTCTTTTGACTTCACTCCGGAGTCCGAAAGAGAAAGAATCAAATATTTGGTAATAAATCTGTTTTTCATTCAATGAGAAGATTATTAATTAATTTCCAATTTATATAACTTAAGGGTCTTTTGAAACCCGAGCTGTTGGGCAATGACTTCACTCACTTGGAATTCGTGAGAAGACCTGCGCGAAGGGATTTGGGCAAAAAACTCCTCTATAGGGATGCCTTTATGACCGGATGGTATGCCTTCACTTTGTTTGTGGTCTTTTCTGACCAACAATTCTGTTAATTCAGGTCTTATAAGACGATAACAATCGAAGACTTGAAGTTTCCGCTCATTTATGGCGAAGGAAAACGAGTCAGTCCTCAGACCTGTTATTTCTTTCAATTGTTTTCCTAATTGTTTCGATTTCTTTCCATTAGAGCCGTGTTTTGGCCACAATTGGAGTGACCCGTGGTTTTGGTGATCACGAATTGAGAGCACAGAATAGTGACGTCGCTATTAAGCCATTCCTGAGCGCACAGCCAGAGGTTCGCATTTATGACATCGAAAATGACGATAAGTTAACCGACGGCGACGTTCTGGTGATCGGAACCGACGGCTTGTGGGACATCACAACCAATGAAATGGCAGCCGATGTCATAAAAAAGTCTTTGGATGTCTTCCCCGCAAACGATACCCAAAGATATAAATACCGATACATTTCTGCCGCTCAGGACTTAGTAATGCATTCCAGAGGAAAGTCTCGCGAAAGAGGGAGGGGTTGGAAGACAGCGGACAACAAAACGGCAACTATTGATGACATCAGTGTTTTTGTGGTTCCCCTCAAACCATACAAAGAAGAGTACATTAATTGGAAATCAGCCCGAAATCTGGTCAACTCCGGTGACCCCGAATGCAGTGACCGATGATATCGAAGACAATTAAACCACTTTTCGTTGCATTACTTCCCGTCTGTAATAAAATTCCCGAAAAAAATGAGAATTATTTTTGTTATGAATTTTGTGATAGAATTTCAGTTTTTTTTTTGTTTTTGACAAACATTTCGATTGAAACGAATTTCCGATCAATTATTCCGAACCAAACCTTCGGCTCTTTTTTCTAAGAAATTCAAATAAAGAACTTATCCATCAAAATGTGTTTATTTCTTATTTGATTTTATTTCAGTATTTTTCACAAATTTTTATGAATTTCAAACTAAAACCAAAACAAATAATCAGTTAATTAGGAAACTTATAAAAGAGGGGACAGTCGTGTGTTTGTAATGAACAGGACATTGGGTTTACGAAAAGCGGTCAGTTCTGAGGCAATGATTATTCTCTTCTGTTCGCCTCCACTACAAGACTCCACTCAATTGTCTGCCGTATCGGAGATCAACAGCTCTGAGTTGACACCTATTTTACGAGCAATCAAATGGTGAAATCACACCTATTTTTATTTTGATCATGGTACTTTTTGTTATCGTAGACGATGTCAATGTTTATTCGAAAGTTAATTAAATATTTGAGACCAAGAAAACAAAAATTATGAATTCCGGGCGAACCAAGTCTTCCCACTCCAAGTCTCCGCACTTATACGTGAAGTCATACTCCAAATTGATCAAGAGCATATCTCACACAAAGTACTGCTGTTTGATCCACATTAAGGGGAGAATAGAGGCTTTTCCTAATCCATAACTTTTGATCTATGTCTTCACTCTCACCTTGCTCATCTCCATCAATAAATGCTTTGGCTTTTCTCAAATAAATTATTGATTTTCGCTCTTTATTATGAGGACCAAGATAAAATATTACTGAAATAAGCACATAAGAAGTCTCAATGATAGTTGATCTAGGTCCAGTACCCCACCTCCCGTCTAATTTCTGATCTGTCAATATTAGATCAAATAATCGCGTTGCGAGACCTTGGTCATAATTGACGAACGCTATTAGAGCTCTACTCAGACCATAATATTTGGAGATATGCCACTTGTCTTCAAAAGAGTAATTATTCTGTGCAATATTGTCCTTGGTCCATTGGCTCACTCGCTCTGTAATGTCATTGATATCGGGAAAATGGCGGAATTGTGCAAGGGCAATCAGACAATTGATGTTTGTCGTGACGGAGGGCATTGTCTCAGCAAGGTAAGTCACAAAAAATTCACCAGTGTAAAACTTCAACAACCCATTGATTGCTTCTCTGGTGTTGATTCTGCCGGACTGAGCTAGAACAAATAGCGCATTCGATGTGTCGTCGGCATCGGATGGCGGACCCGCCGGTGAACTGCATCCGACGACTCCGTTGTGTGACTTCCAAATGGACTCTAATCGGTTGAGGTGTGGCTCCAAATGCTTGTGATTCAGGCCATAGCCAGAGATCTGGAGAAAGCTTAGGCTCCAGGACAAATCAAATACTTCCATTTTGTAATCTGGAGGAACTCCTCCCGAGTTTTCGCTGACTAACCTCGATATTTGTTGAATTCCTTGGCCTGTGTCGACACCTCTCAACTCTGCATAAGCTGTAGTGAGATATGAGCCACAAATAACACCGTGAGAAGGAATGAGCTTGGCTATTTCCGAGTTTGAATAGTGATCCCCTAAAGCTTCCAGACTATAAAACCAAGAACCATAGCCAGGCATTTCTTTTCTGTTCTCGAAATGCTTGATCTTGTTAAGTTTAGACAGTTTGATAGCATTGGATTTCTCAAAAGCTCCTTGGTTCTTAAAAACAATACCCATCCCTTTCGCCTCTTCAATAAGCGACGGGAGTATGAGTTCTAAGGCAACTGTCATTTTCAGATCAATGGCCTCCAATCTATCGAGTTGAGCAAGGTAATTTTCAACTCTTTCGATGCCGTCCAGAATTCTTTGTTTGTCTTCATTGAAATTCCATTGTTTTAAACAAATGGTTGTTATGAGTGTCGACACAATTCTGTCGAACAGAGAGAACGGAATTCCGCCCCAACTTCCGTCCGATAACTGGTTTCGCCGCAAATATTCCAACGATTGAGGGAACAGTGGCCCAGACTTGTCCTTGCTCACTAACCTGGCTGCATATGCTGTCGAATAAATAGAAGGAGTGGTCCTTGAGCAACAGCGATAGCTACAAACAGCAGAAAATTATTTTCTGTTAGACAAAGTGTGTCAGTGCCGAAATCGGTTCTTGCCGCTAGAGGGCGAACGGGTGGACTTGGAGAAAAACTGATACGATATTCTGATTCGTCTTGAGAAGGGCTTTCATTTGAGGCATAATAAAAATTTATACACCCAGCGGTTTCGCCAGAAATGTGCCAAATGTGTTATCATAGGTTTGAATATTTTGAACTGCGTGTTAGTCATTTCTCAAATTTTTAACCCAGGCTATGTGTCAGTGCCGAAATCAGTTACATTTTTAGAGAAATTGGTGAGGGCATCCTCCCGTTGGCTAAAATACCCGGCTATCCATGAGCCACAAATTATCGACAAACCTCTCCCAAATTGTCCAGGTCAAAACCTTAAATTCTTTCAATATCGAATTTTAGTGTAAACCAAGTGTATAAAAAGTGGTGGCGAGGGTGGGCTCCCATAACAGTATATGATCAGTGAAGGGGTTTATATAGATTACCCGGCTTTTCATTCAGAGTCAGAGCTGAAAATGTGGGCTTTCCTTAACAGCTCTGTTCCACAAATGAGAACCACTGTTCCCATCCCTCTCTTGGTTTGCTTTTCAATCGATTTAATGAACTTTTATTTATAAATCACTTTTTAATTGATATTTACATTAATTAATAATTATATAGACTTTGGAAACAAAATCTCAAAAATAGAGTAAACAGTGATTTGAAGCAAAACTATTCAACAGATTATTAGTTAATAAATAATAATTAGATTTCAATTAAAGACAATAAAAGACTATTTGTGCAGAAAATCAACACTTAATGTGAACTTTGATTCCCAATAAATCTATAGAATATATAATTCTATATATTCTTCATATAATTCACAATTATTTGACAACTTTTGGACATATTTTGAACATTTATTTGGTATTTATTCCGCAAAATATGGTCTCAAATATCAATACATTTCTAAAACATCGAAACTTTGCTTTAAATCTATGATAACATCGATTTCTAATTGATTTTCAATCTATTAATTAAAAGTCAATCGACTCATAAAATAATTATTGAATTCTCGGAGTATTTGTTAATAAAATGATATCTCTTTTGAAGTATACTATAGTTTGAGCCGATATTCAAATTATTTTTTCGAAGAAGAGCTCAAAAAACAACAAAAACTCAACAATAGATTCAAATGAAGGGGACATCCATTCACTAACTCAAGAGTTAAGGCTTTAATCCAATGATTCTGTGCTAACAAAACAGACCAATAATTAACAGACTTTTTAAGAATTGAATTCTCTTTCAAATGATTTCACTTTTGGGGGAATTGTTTACTGAAAACTGCTGTGAATTGAGAGGAAAACCAAATTAAGTGAATAAAAGGTCTCAAATGTAGACAGAATTCAATTAAGGGTCGGCTGGGAATCAAAAGACACTCATTTGATGTCTTCGTCTGAGTCTTCATTGCAATGGTTGTGATTATTGACTTCAATGCCGTTATTGTCGAGACTCTGATGACTGTTCTCCTGATTGTATTGATTCGCTTCTTGTATTGCTTCCATAGTTATTGCTTCTGATATCTCTTCGGCTGTGGTCTCGATTTCCTCGACATTCACAGTGACGACAACCGGCGCCACAACTGAGGGCTGGTCTTCGCTTTCGTCGGAATTCTCCGTATTTTCTTCATTTGTCTGAACGGAAAACAATTGATTAAAGTCTAGAAAATACGGAAAACATTTGCCAATAGTTTTAATACCATTTCTGAACTCTCTATGGTTTGCATTAATTGAAAAAATTATTTAAATTATATTAAATTGAATTTAGTTTTAGATAAAAATCAGACAAACCTTCGGTTACTTTAGGCGTCGGCTTATCTAAAGTGAATTCTGGGTTTTGGACGACTTCTACGCTAATGTCTTCACCGACTTCTTCGACAACATCTTGGGTTTCAATTTCTGTCTCTTCTTCGTCCTCTTCTCCCGGTCCGGGTTTAGACTCAATTTCAGGGGTCGGCTGAATGATAACCACCTGATGTGGGGTCAGGTGAACAGGTTTTGGCGGAGCAAAAGATGGCGGCGGAGCTAATGGTGTTGTCGGCGATGATATCGATTCATCGGATTCACCGCTTATTGACTCTAAAGAACAAGTTTGAAGATTTTTTATAAGAATTGTCTAAAAATGAGATCAATTTGTTTTGAATTACCGGCAAAAGCGCCGGAATCGCGATCTTCTGACAGCTCTTCGACGAGCATTGAGGGGAAGTGTCCGACCATTCCGTCCTTCTCTGCTGTCCACCAGCCGTCGTCTGATTTGCTCAACAGTTTCAGTATATCCCCTGAAATAAACGATAAATTAATATCCATTGAAATCAGTTAAAGAGTCAAACCTTCACTGAAAGACATTTCCTCTTCAGAAGTGGCGGTATATCCATAGATAGCTCTGACAAAGTTGTCGGCAGACATTGTTCGGTGCGCGCCGTCACTCGTAATCTGAAGTTCAGTAGGAAGAGGGCTGTCGTTCGACACACCGTTCTCCACAACTGGAGTTTCATTTGAGGGAAGGGAGTCCGGAGGCGCGTCTCCGATGGGCAGCAAATAAGCCGCCGGAACGTAACCAATCATATCTTGAATTAGATGTAAATCACAATTAAATTAAATTAATTTCAATCAATTAAAAGAGTGAATACATCTGTCATTCTGTGCTTTGACCCAATCCTTGTCGAGTGCCTCCAAAATCGTGAGGTTTTCGTTATCGAGGAAACTCAAGTCGTCCTCATTTTGGGATTCGTACGGATATAAAGTCTGACATATTTTGCCGACGAGTGTTGTCCTGAAATATACCACAAAATCAATAAAAAGGGATAAAACTCACAATTATTTGAATACAAACCCATCGACGGGTTCATAGTTAGGGGTTTCCTCGTAATTCCCATAATCTTCAGGCGTTTTATCCACAGATGTGTTATAATTTTCATTTTCAACACTTGTATTGATCTCTTCGGCGACGGGAGTCGCCTCGTCCTCCCACGCGGGTTGGGTCGGGTCGTAATCAGCCCATCCCTGGGACTGGTTTTGATCGAAGGAAGTGGTCGAGTATTTTGGTTGACTGTCAGACCGTTCGGGTGATTCCAATTGCTCTGAACTCGAAGACTCGGGACGACCCGATTTGGCCGAAACCTGTTCCGGTTCGGGGGTCTGGTAGTGATCGGTATTATCTGTTTGCTGGTCATCAGAGCGACTAAATTAAGAGATGTTTTAAATATAAAGAAAGGATTCAAGACTTGAAGACATACTTCCCGTCGAGCGATGATATGCGTCCGCCGTCACTATAAGTACTAATATTAGTGGACCGAAGGCTCGGCGTCCGACTCAACGGCACTCCGATACCAATGTCCACATCCAACGACTGCTGTTTTATTTCTGTTGTTATCTGTGACTCGAAGTTCTCGAAGTCTTCCATTTCGAGACCGGCTTTAAAATGAAGACAAGGATTAAGGAAAATGTAATTCAAGTAAATTCAGACCTCTTTTGATGACTTCAAGTCGAGCCCTGGCCTTCAGTTTACTGATTTCGCATTTCCTGATCTGTTGTTTGATGTCATCGATTCTGCTCTCGATGTCTACGGGAGAGCTCTGACCGGAAACCTCTACCGTCTTGTTTGAGAGGAAAGGTTTAGACAAATAAGTGATTCAATGGCCAAACCTTATGTCCTTCGGCTACCAATGCCTGACATTTGATCAGTTGCTGTGAGAGTCGGTTCAAATTCCTGCACTCCTTTGAAAACCAAGTGAACCACTTCTGGATCTCATTTCTTAGGGCTAAGTCTGCGTTGTGGTCGAGTGATATGACATCTATGTTGTCGTTATCGCACGCCTCGAACTCATAGACCAGTAGTTCCCTGTTTTTTGAGAGAAGAATATCTCGTTATTTAGTAATTGAATCTAAAGTTAGTGAAAGAGAAGTGAAAGAGAGGTCTGACCGCAGACACGCCGACTGAGGTTCGGCCATAAATGCTTTGTTAGTAAAGTCAGCGGAAGTGCTGTCCGCTAATCGATAGCACTTATCTAAAGACTCGTTTGAGACTTGATTTGCATTTATTTCGCTTTCGAGTAACGAAAGCATAAAACCTATCGTTTGAAGAGTTTTTTGAGAAAAGAGTTTAGTTTTCTATAGAATTCAAGTCAAGAGAAAAGTTAATTAAAGCAGAAAAACAAAGAATTAATGAACAGAATAATTATGAAAACCTCGACACTTGTCGAGAATGTCGTCGTCGATATTCTTCGTCAGTTGTGGTAAATCAAGATTATAGTAATGTTCCAAATGTGCGTTTCCGGCGGCCAAAGCCATTAAATAGTCGTTTCGGGCCTTAAATCGACCGAAAAATAAGTTTAATCCAAACAAAAGCCAACAATATATGTCTTACTTGAGTTGATTGGATATCTGAGGCCTCCCTCTGTGCCGAAGACTTTTCCTGTTTGATCTGGAGTTTAGACAAAGACGAGAAGATACCGGTTTTCCTCTTTTTAACTCTGAGTGAAGTAAACCTTTAAGCAAATGATTGGGCAAAAGAAGATGTGCTTACTTCTCCTCCTTATCCCGGGCCTGTTTGGCCATATGTTCGTCATCGAAGTATAGCTTCCGGGTCTTCTCGATCTCTGATATGGATGTCAGCACTTCCTCATGCATTTTCCTAAAGAGATCAGATGACAATCAGGTGGTAATCAAAGACATTAACCCATTGAAGCCTTACTTCAAGTGCTGGTCAATTGACTTCTTCGAGATCTGCATTTTTCGTGACTTTATTTGCTTCAAAAGATCGCAGATTTGGACCAATTGTTCAAATTGTGTCAATCGGTTCTTCGATGACTTATCCATTTCCTCCAAATAGGTTTTCCAAGAAGTATACAGAGATCTAAACACCGGATAAACGATTGAATGGCGGCAGTGGTCACCAAAAACAGGTCTTACTTGACATCGGATTCGTTTTCTTCCTCAAAGTTGGGGTACTTTCTGTTGGACTGACTGTTAATCAATTTAATCATTTGATTGCAATAATCCTTTTCTATATTGCATTTGGTTTTGAGGAAAGCCCTCATGTCGTCGATCAGATCCACGTCATAGCTGTGCTTTGTCTGGAGTCGGGCCGCCTGTTCCTGAAGAGTGGTCTTCGCGATGGACACGATTCCCGTCTTTCCGTAAACAGATCCGACTCTTATCGGCGATGATTGAGCTGAAGACGTCATTCTCGGGCTCAGACTTGAGAACAGGTTATCTCATAATAAGATCAAAGGTGAGATTTGAATGTTTGCCTCGGTTATTCAATGATTATCAATGATGATCTTGGTCAATTTTGATTTGTTGACATTTATCCAGTGATCAAAACAAAACCTTTGCCAAAGACCTTGACATCAATTGGGTAGAGGTCTCCGCCTATTAATCAATTTAAACAAAACTTTGGATTTATTTAAATTAATAATTATATCAAATGATTATATTTTACACAAATATTTGGATTAAATTATTTAATATTTCAGGAATTTATGTATTTTTCTGTAACTTTCTTCACATAACAACCGATTTGAGTGCAAAACGAAACAATCGATAATTATTTGTTTGAACTCAAGTCTCAGAGATCTATAACTTTATTATTGATTACATCAGAGGTGTTGTTGTCGTAGAAGTCAATCAAAACAATAAGCATTTGAATCAACTATTTATTCAAATCTCATAATTTAGTCACAATTTAGGCCATTATTATCGGGGATCAGCTCTTAGACAATGTCTCGACAGTCGCAGAAAAACGTCGAACCGAAAAAAGTGGTAAATCTTTAATCATTTTAATGAAATTTAAACTAATTTTTGGCCAAATTATCGGAAAAGAGCTGCGATTTGTTTACTCTGACCTATGGATCACTTATCGCACAACTGCTCAAAGACTACGACAACACCGAAGAAGTGAACAAACAATTGGACAGAATGTAAGTCAGGGAACAAACGGACAGTCATTACACTCAATGTCTTTGTTTAAGGGGTTATAACATCGGCTTAAGACTAATCGAAGACTTTTTGGCCAAAACAAACTCCGGTCGATGTCATGACATGAAAGAGACGGCGGAGAAGATCCAAATGGCGTTCAAAATGTATTTGGGAAGCAGTCCTTCGGTGGCCAACTGGTCGGCGGCTAACGACGAGTTCTCTCTACTCATAGACACCAACCCATTGACCGAATTCGTAGAATTGCCCGAAAACTTACATAATCTCAAGTATTCCAATGTCTTGTCCGGCATTATAAGGGGTGCCCTCGAAATGGTTTGTCTCCTGAAGACTGCCACCGATTAAGACTAAACCTGTGATTGTCTCCTAATAGGTCCAGATTGAAGTCCAGGTGTGGTTCGTTCAGGACAGCCTCAAAGGCGACTCCACCACTGAGCTCAGGGTCAAATTCATCCGGAAATTAGAGGACGCGTTACCCGCCGGTGAAGACTAACTCATAACAACCTTTGGTTAAACTTTTTTGTATTAAATTCAAGTTATTTATCATTTTTTCAATAATTTTATTATAAAATCTAAAGTTCTTTCACTTTAATTGAGTGATATTTCCGTGAATTGAATCAAATTATAAGAAATGAAAAACAAATTAAACTAAATTTTATTTTATTTCTTGAATTAAAGACTCAATAATTGAAAAACCAATTATTTTTAAGACTAAAAGTGAGACTAAGCGCGCGATTAAACCCTTTTCTTAGACTTGTATTTGAATTCTAACGAAAACCTATTCTTTGAAAATGTCTTCACTTCTTATTTATTGTCTTTTATTCGCAATAAATGGTATTTCTGTTCAAAGACATCAATAAATTAAAAAATAACTGCTTTTCAGTAAACTGTGACCAATGGGACGGATTTCACCGACAACTGGACGACGAATTGCCTCCGATTTTGTGGAGAGACTGTGGAATCAGTTCAAGAAAATCAGATCCCACTCCCGAGCAAATAGTGTCCACTCGTATGCACCAGGGTGAATATGCAAAGTTAGGAGAATTTCCGTGGTTTGCATTTCTACCCAATTGTGGGGCTTCTATACTAAACGAGTGGTGGGTTCTGACGGCAGCTCATTGTTTCGATCACTGGTTTGTGTTGTGAATGAGTCAAACATTTTGGAAATATCTGTAATTCACTTACTTTTTGGTTTAAAGGAAACCAAACGAACGAATTCGAGTGGTTATGGGAACTGTGGACAGCCGTGAAAAAGGTTCCGGACATTTCATAGATGTGGAGAAAGTGGTTATTCACGAGAGATATAAATACATGGGTACAAAATCTAAAACTGTGAAGAAAGTGCTCATAGAATGGGAAGTCACTGATAAACCAATTACTCGATATTTCGAAGAACTTCGACAGTATTACAAACGTATCAAAGAATATGAACAAGAACAAGTTAACAGGTATTACGATATTGCGTTATTGAAGCTAAAGAGACGAGTGGTTCCCGTCTTCAACGAAACCCATTACATAATTAATAGCATTTGTTTACCGAAGACTAACATCACTAACACTAAGAGAGAGAATCTGATGTTCATAGGGAAGGGAGTCGCCTACTCAGGCAGTTATGATAAAACTCCTTTGAAGAAAGGAATGGCATATCTGGTGAATCCTCATCGCTTTGACTGTCATGGCGAAAAATATGACGAAGTTTGTTTGGACCATGGTAACAAACCAGCGAATATAACCTCGTTATGGTCGGCTCAACCCTGTGGTGGAGATTCCGGGTCTCCGGCTCATCAGTACTACCACTGGAAAGCCATTCAAATCGGTGTCGCTTTTTCAAGAAGAGAGGATGGATTCAATTGTAGCAAATGGTCTCATTACGGTCGGGTCTCTTTGTTTATTCCATGGATTCGGTCCCATATTTCAAAGACAAAGAGAGTTATTGAGAATAATGTGGTAATGGAGTCCCCGACCAATCACTTACTGATATTGAGTGCCATTACGGCCGCCATCATAG
>JAQGBD010000401.1:0-32076 GCA_034698165.1 Punctoribates punctum | reverse complement strand
ATTGTTTGGATATAATTCTAAATTGAAAACAATTGGCGGAAAAAAATTCATGAATTCTGTGCTATAATCGAGAAATTGGTTGAAAAAAGTCTTATTTTTCCAAAC
Source organism: Punctoribates punctum (assembly GCA_034698165.1). Classification (NCBI taxonomy): domain Eukaryota; kingdom Metazoa; phylum Arthropoda; class Arachnida; order Sarcoptiformes; family Punctoribatidae; genus Punctoribates; species Punctoribates punctum. The sequence continues at coordinate 31,971 of JAQGBD010000401.1, read as the reverse complement.
AAAAGGTTATTTGAATTCAAATATATTTCAATAAATATATTTTTTTCACCTCTTTTTGTGTCAAAACATTTGTTGACATTACGTGACGTTAGGCTTAAAATGAATCTAAAGTGACATTCATTCAAATGAACTGATAATTACTTAACCCTTACTTATAATGAGAGATAAATTTCAATTAAATTTCAACAGAAATAAAAACATAACATAACTACACATCAAATAAATTACTGAATAATAATAATAATAATAATAATAATAATAAACAGAAATTCTTGAGTTTTGAGTTTTAGAGCCCTTTCGGGGAAATTAATTTCTCCGAAAAACTAAATACAAGAATAAAAGTTATGCCAAAAGTTTCTTCGGCTGGAAATTAAAGGAATCGCTGCAGACATCAAAACTGTCTGTCTATTAGAGGAAAGGATAGGCCGGCGTTCCGTTCAGTGCAGTCATTCATGCAATGGAAGTGAATAATAACTTTTTACTTAAAGAACAGAATATTTTTTGTTGTTTTTCTCTTATATTATAGTATTTTTCGCTACAATTTCTTCGACTCTAAGGCTATTCAATAACTGTTTCGACTATCAGTGGGTTTGAGAAACGAGTTCTAAGTTTAGTTTTTTCGGGGAATGAATAACAAGATAACAACATTAAATGAAAACAGTTTGAACAAGAACAAAAAACAAATCTTCAACTCGTGTGAGAATTTTAATGAGATAGATGAAGGCTGTAATGTCTTTTATGTGCGGATGAGCAGGGTGGGTGTCTGGGTAATTTTCTTTTCCAATTACGCCTCCGTTTTCAATGCTAAGTAGTCTTGGTAACATTCATTTAATTTATTTTAATAGTTTTTCCGCCTATTCTTGCCTTGATCATTCAATTCTATAAACAATTTAAATAAATGAGCTATCAACTTTTCTACTAATGAAAAAAGACTGTATTTTGCAAAACATTTGACGAAAAAAATGGTGAAAATTCAAATATTCGGTGAATTGTGTTATACATAGTCTTTGAACATAAAAGTGGTGTAAATATATTCCGAATCATTTTATCCCTTATTTATGATAATGAGAAAAATGTGACTCGAATTTTGTGTTTCAGGTCTTTTTGATTATTGAATTTCAACCTGGTTTTTATGCACGATAGATAATGGCTTATTTATTAAAATTACCAAGATAATGATCAAAATTATCAAGCCTTCCTTTAATAATTGTAATTAGCATGATTATTCAATAAAATATTGCACTCTTGAATTATTATCCAATAAAATATCAAGTTTAGAATATCGTCTGATGAATACCAAGTTTTCATGAGCATTGAAAAAATGTTCAAGGTCAAAAATACAATGAATAATTCCATTGAAATCGATTCCAAGAAACGTCGGCCACAGAAAAGCCAAGACTAATAACAGGCAATATTTCAAAGACTCAATGCTTCCGCTGTGAATAATAAATATTCCTTATTCTGTGCTATTCTGTGCCCGTTTTCAATGTCTGTCCAATATTTATCACTTCCCAGACTTCGCCGAATAATTCATAAAAAAGCAAAAAAATTGATTAATAGTCGTATCGAATGATTTGTTGTCCGACTATTGCTATCCGTTTGATTAGTTGCTTGTTTATCATGCAAAATTGACACTCTAATTTCCCTAGGTCAGCAAAATATGGATAAACATAAAAAAAAGGTTGAATTCACGCATAAAAAAGTCGATAAAAGTGTCGGCAAAACACTAATCAGTTTAGTATCCGATGAGTAGAAGTGAAGCCAAGAATCAATAAATAATAAAATTCTGGAAAAAATGAATAAATTTTTCATTTTATTCCTCTTTTGTCGACTCTCTTCCACTTTATATGTCGGGTAATATTGAAAATTGAATTTCTATTCGAGGAAAATATTTTCTCTCAAACAAACGGTTTATTTATTTATTTCATATTATTATTTATTTAAGTGATTCGTCGCCTGAGAGGACAGACAGCAGTAATATTGGACAGACTGCTGTCCATAAGTCCTTTTATGTGATAACAGCGCCAAAAGTGTGGACAAGTGTTGAAGAGTCTGTTTGTTTGGTGATTTTGAAACCGTTGTCATTACCCGACGCTGTCATCCAATTGAGGATCAGTTCAGTCAATGGAAGGGAAATATTTGCCCAAAAATATCAGTCTTTGAATTCATGTGAATATAATTTTCGCTTCAATTCACTGAATAATTGGATTAATTTTCTGGCGTTTAGTCACACAATGCGTTCAAATACCGATCGCCGGTATCAGAGCCGAGAGGGCTCTCCTCAGGGTTAGCCTAACGGACATAATTGACGAAACACTCGAGATTAGGGTAAAGCCGTCCGAAGGGCTGACACTTATCGAGACATCAAAACCAATTTATCGGACAAACGAGAGGCTGGAGTTCCGTATAATTAGACTAAACGATTGGTTGCGTCCCATCGATGAAGAGTTAGCCACCGTTTCGGTGGAAAACAGCCAATCAATGGTTGTCATGCAGTGGACAGCTGTCAAAACCATGAATGGTATGCTGGCACTGGACATGCCTATCGCACCGGACAATTATTATGGCATTTGGAAGATCAAAGTCGTTAACAGCAAACACATGGCAACAGAAAAGATGTTCAAAGTTTATGATTACGGTATAAGACATTTATTGCTATTCATTATGATATTGTGCTGTGCTATGGCTGTGCTGCTGGGCTCACATCCATAGCACAGCACAGCGTTTGTCCGATAAGATCTCGTTCTGGATATCGATTTAGTAATCAGTCATTCATTCTTCGGCACCGAATATAGAGACACCAAATGTGATAATATCTGTGGATTCGCCGAATTATCTCAATTCAAATGATGACCACTCGGTTAATGAGGTCTGTGTTAGGGATGGGTTGGGAAACCCCTTAAAGGGAACTATGAAAGTGTTTGTTAGTTATTTCAAATTCAATTGGGAAAGGCTTCAAATGTTGGCACACATAACATCCCCCTATGATCTCAAAGAGTTCGAGGTAATACTCGTGAGTAGATTTTTGATAAAAGTTACCATGTACAAAATTTAGATACACGGCTGCTATGAAATGGTCCTGAAATCGGCAAAACTTGAGTGGAATTCATCGAAATATTCGCAAAGAAATCTGAAAATAAGTTTTCAATTTATCGATGAAACCAATGGTTTCATTGAAGAGAAGTTTATGGAAATACCTGTCGTCCGACAGAACCTGATTATAACCTTTCCCTCTGTGCGGCTGATGAACCAGTATTTCAAACCAGGACTGCCCTACTTTGGAATGGTTATGGTCTTCCGTCCGGACTATTCGCCAGCTCCTAATCAGACGCTCAGAATGTGTTACCAGAGCCGAGACATGCCTTGGGTTTCAACAAAAGACAATTTCTGTCAATCAATGATCTCAAACAATGAGGGTTTGCTTGAGTTTACGATCCCTCCCATGAGTTTCAAGGTCAAACAAATCGAGGTCCAGGTTCAGTCGATAGAATTCGAATCGATCGAGAGCAAAATAATCTTGCAACCCAGCTATAGTCCCAGCAATAACTACTTGAGTATTAAGCCTCTGATAAATAGGAATCATTGCAACCAATCAATAGTCGAATTGGATGTGTTTTTCAAGAATGAAATACCCGGACAAGTCTTCTATCAAGTAAATAATCTTGGTCATTTTCTCGTGTATAAATGCTTATCAAATAGATAACGATTGGTGTAATGTATCTAGGTCATCAGCGGTGGTATCACTCACTCACCCGAAATATATAAACTCAAGAGTTCTGATCAATCGATTGATGAAAATAAGTTTATAGCCTCTAAACTGAGAGTCAATATACCGGCGCAGTTGACGGCACTGAATAACAATCTAATGAATAGAGTTCTTGTCTATTACCTCGACTCAAATAATAGTCTGATCGCTGACTCCGAGGCTTTTTTGGCCACTTGTGCTGACCCGAGCTTTCACTCGACTACTATTGGCTTTGAAAAGTCAACGATTGATAACTCGATTAAAGTAAGACTCAGAACAGTCTACAACTCGACCTGTGCTCTGAGAGTAACACAGAATAAGCCCTACAATTCTCTGAAGAAAATTAATCAATTTATTGAGAAATTCGATGCCATACAAGAGTCCGGTGCTGTGGATAAGTGCGAAAAGAGTTACACTCAGCGTAAAGCTGAGTCGGAGGCAAACAGCTCTCCCTATTCAGCCCCTTATGGTTAGGAACTCCTAATTAGCTCTTAATTGATATTTATTTACTCCGATAAAAAAAGGCGAAAGAAAAAGCATTAATACAAAAACGAAAAAACACTTTATTTGATTAGATTTGGATTCGACCACATCTTCAGGATATGATCCGGTCATCAATTATGGCGACTCTTGGGATTCATTTAACGATATCGGTCTGACGGTGTCATCCAATGCCAGACTGGATGAAAGCCCCTGCGATTGGGAACTCTATCCCAGAGATATATTATCCCAATTAACCGAAATAAGAAACACTCAAATGAAATACTTGACCGAAAGGAGGGCCACAACTGTGAGGAGGACTCAGATTCGTGTAAATAAAGAATTATTGAATTCTCTATTCATTGCGATCAATAGATGTTTTTGTAGGTCTGTCCCCTCTTATCCCCTTTTCTACTTCAATATATGACTAGTTTCAGAAAGTGCCAACAGTTCCAGTGATAAATTTCCTGTGAAATTACCTAGTCTATTTAATAATAACTTTTCCCCCATATTATTGAGTTGTTTAACAAATTTAATTTTGATTTCACTTCCGATCAAATTATTTGTTTTGTGACTCCTTTTTGTTTGTCTGATATGAAAACTGAATCAAATGAGAGATGTGTTTATGTCTGTCCCCTCTTATCCTCTTTTCTATTGCTTTTAGGATATCGAGAGTTCGCTATTCAATGAAGTGTTTGATTGGAGTTTCGTCGACACCGACAGCAATAGACCGATAGATAAAAAGATAAGTCGTGACTCTGACTACAATTCTGGCCAATTATACGCCGATTCTGTTTGTGTTAACAATGAGTCGGCCATTACTTACGCCAGAAGTGTGATCCGGGTCTCTGAACGAAGAGCTAATGGCAAACATTTTTCTATTTCTGTCGTTTCGCCCAAAGAGTCCAGAATTGGGGACACCTTAACATTCAAAGTGTTTGTGCAGAAAGGTTTGGCCGACGGCCAGACCTGTGTTCCGGTAATTGAATGAAAGAATCGGAAGAAAAAAAACTTTTATTCATTTCTATCGACTCTATTCTGGGCTAAAAAACTAATTGAAAAATATTTCCTTTTTTATCAATTTTCAGATTGAATTGGAGTTCAAAAGCTCCGACACATACGAAATGGTTAGTCCACCGAAAGTGGTGTGCATTTGTGGGAACACCACTGAAACAATTAATATGATGTTAAGACCCAAAAGCATTGGTTTAGTTGTCGTCAAACTTGTGGCCAAATATCCAAATGTTTTGCCATCAGATCTGATTAGCACTGATTGCGCACAGCCTTCAAAATCAATGCCATTTTTGCCACAAGAGCTTAGGAAACAGATGACAGTCAGCCCTATGGGTATTGTCTCTAATCGAGTACAACAGCAGATCGTTTGCAATAATATTAATAAAAATATTTCGACAAACAGTTGAGTCCAGACTTAAGACACGACAACCAATACTAATACCGAATATTGAATCGAAATATTGTTTTTCTTTGTGTTTTCACAGAAACGACAGAAATCCAAGACTTGTCAGACATGAGTATAGACAGCAGTGATATGATTGTGACAAATGAATTACTTGAGCCCATCCACCGATTCATCAGATCTAAGCTCTCGGACAGACATCACAACGCTGTGGACTCGTTGGCGACGTTCGCCGCCTCTTACTATCTGCTCAACTATACGGACAGTATGTCCGCTCAGGAGCTCAAAAGGAATCAACTGAAGGAAGAACTGTCAAAGGCTTTCCAATCCCTACAGACCTACCGACACAGAGACGGCTCCTACTCTTTGTACAAATCCTCTAAACATAAGAGCGATTTGGGTCTCACTGTCGCTGTTTTCAAAGTTCTGGTACAGTCTAAGCCTTATCTAAAGTTCATAGAGAATGGCCACAGAATTAATAGACTTCAGCAGACATTGATCTGGATTTTTGAACAACAGTCGAGTGACGGCTGTTTTCATATCAGAGGCCAGCAGCCAGTGTCCAATATATGGCCGATTAGTTTCCAAGATAACTACCAATTGACTGGTTATGTGTTGGCATCACTTCTTGACTCAGGTCTTAAGCCTCTTATTCTGTCATTTGTTATGATTTTCTTTCAGAAGAGTAGATATAAAGAGGAGTAGAAGAAGAAGAAGAAGAAAAAAGTCATAACTTTTTATTATTAACTCTGGTATTGATTTTTCCACCCAGGACTGGATCTCAATAGTAAACACCTGAGCAAAGCCTACCAGTGTTTGGCACAGAATTCCGACTCAATTATGGAAAACATTAATTCAAAACCACTTTCGGCTATACTTTACGCTTATATTCAGGTCTTAAACGAAATGCAGAATAATTTGATTCAAAAGTTTTTTTTTCATTTTATTTCTTAACAAAAGAAAAATGAAATGACTTTTGACTCAAAAAATAATACAATTCTTTCCTAACTTTTGATTCCTTTTAATTCAAACGAAACGCCCGAAGATATTGAGTGGAAATACAGAGCGAACTGAGAATTGGCTCAAAGTCTTGGAACAGTTGAATAATTTAGAAGAAATTGATTTATACAAAGGGGAAGTGCTCTCATATTTAGGTCTGTCCAACTATTTATCAAACGACTTGGTTAGTGCCAAAACAGTGGCTCAGAAGCTCCTCAAGTCGTCCTCTTCTGTGGCTTTCGAGGCGCCGATCAGTTGCTATGCAATCATTAAGTTATGGCCTCTTTTGAAATACAAAACATCCGCTTCTGTTAAGGTATGGCTTAACGATAATTAGGCCAATAAATCAATTCAGCTTTGGCTAAGAATAACGCCATTCATAGATATATAGAGAACTTGTATTTAATAATAACCCGCTATAGATGTCTGCCATCAGAATATTCTTTGGATTATTTTCCTTTCTTTCATAACATATGACTTAATTTCTTTGATATTTTGCTCACTTTTCTGTTCAATAGGACAGTCGAACCCCGTTTTTGTAGCCAAGAATCAATTTTCTGATTGATTTATCCGAATGTATTGAAGAAATTATTACCTTGTTCATCAATATTCGAGAGAAATTATAATTATTATTAATGTTTAATAGGAATTTATCAAGGTAAAAAGTGAGAATTGAGTGGGATTTTACGTTTCAGAGAACTGTGCAGGCTAATTATTTACGGATTTGAGCATGCAGATTAAATTTCCTTATGAATTACAGCGCACTTTGTAGGCCATTAGCTTGGTCAATGTTTATACGGTGTTATTATAGCTGTGATAGAGTATAATAAACAGAATCTGTAGTAATGCATGAATTATGTCAATAGCTATGCATTAATACCAAGTTTAATATGTTTTTTCTTTTTTACTGAAACAACTTTATTCACTATTTTTGTCACTCAATAAAAGGTTTACAAAAATGGGAATCAAATGGAAACGAGTCTTGTGCTGAACGCCAGCCATACTGTCCACAAACTGGACGGCCATAAACTCAGGATTGAGAACAGAAACGGAGACAACGGATGTGTTTTTGTGGCCAATAATAAAATTAAGACACATTTCGCGAATGAGGCGACAAATTTTGACATCAGAATTGATGGACTGAGTAAGGGATTTGTCACTTGCAACAGACGAAGGCTTACTGTGTGCGCCAGGCAATTGCCCGGCGCTCAGCACACCATACATCCAGTGGTTAGGATGCAAATGATCACCGGATTCGTTGTCGACAGTAATCTAATTAAAAAGGTTCGCAAAACATTGAAAATCTCTTCAATGGAGAAAAAAAGCGTAAAAATAGCCGTAAAATACTGTTTGACTGTTTGCTAGAGTATTACAAATAGTATTAAACAAATGGTTGACTGAATAGCAAATGACGGGTCAATAATACCATCCGTTTTTCAGTCTCCGCACAGAATATTCTGTGCATTAATGCCATTAAGCCATACAAATAGGAGACGGAAAGCATTTTCCAGGAAAAAAAGTGTTTACTATTCGTCAACAATTGCCACCACATAGAAGTTGTTATTTTTTACCTTGCTCAGTTTATTTTCAACTTGTATGATTTTTCGTGTTTTAAAAACGCTTCAAAACAACAGAAGTATAATAGAATTCCAAGAGTAAACTTGCAACTAAACAAAAGTGAGCTGTTTAACAAAGAATCATTCTCAATGAGAAATTCTCATTCCCATCTTGACTATGCTTGGTGATTTTTTTTCGCTCTCTTGTTTTGCTACACAATAACTACCCATTTATTTGATTGGAGAACAAAAGGAGCGGACAATCCATAGAGTAATTCACAGATGAGAAGCACGTAATGAATATTTATACAGAAATGCATTTATTTTCAGACAAAAGCGTAAATACAATAAACAAATGAGTGTTTGTTTTAATTCACTTTTTTTATACTCCGGGTCTTTAGTGTATATCTTCATTACTCGCATTTTAGGCTTAAGTCTATCGAATTAATTATTTGAATGACAGACACAAAACAGTAATACCTTTAGAGAAAAAATTTATTCCAGGGATGTTCATGGGTTGGGATATTTGTATCATGATGAATTTGATACATTTCATCATAAATACCTCGAATATATGTTAGAATATTGAGTGAAAATAAATAATCTTGCTTAATCTTGAACGTACACAGCTGGAAATTAAATAATGCGCTTAGAATTAGAGCAAGTTCAATTTGAAATAATCCTCTCTCTATTCAGGACTTAAGCAAAAGATTCTTAAATAAGATTTGAATTGAAGTCAGAACTGATTAAAGACAAACAGATAGAGAACAGAGTCAATAGAGTGGTCTAACCATTAGCTCATTATTTGAAGTAAATGTACCAGAATTAGGAATTCCTGGAAAATGTTTTCGAAGACAAAAGAAGTCTTCTGCTGTTGAGCTCATTCTGTGCGCTATTCTGTGCTCATGTTTTCCACTCATGTGATGTGATTTCTTGTTTTCAGTTTTGTTTTTATGAATCCCTTTTATTTCAGATGATTGACACAGAAGTGGTGGCAAAATATAAGAACAGAGGAACAGAATTAATTCTGTTTTTGCATCCGTTCCACAGCAGAGGACAGGCACAGCATAAGGACTATTGTTTTACAGTACCAGTGCTTCAAAGACAAGTGCATTACTCGTCTAACAAAGCGTTCATAAAAATTTATGACTACTATAATGAAGATATCAATGATGTGATCGCATACCATATACCAGACCAGTGCCGGATCGAGACTAATGTCGGCCAAAGCAAGGACTGAATGAAATTTATTATACATAACACAGAATAAAATCGATTTACAGCACAAAAAACAAAAGCACTGATTGAAAACATATTTGAATTCATGTTATTCTTCGTATGAAATATCGATAAAAACGATATTTTGTTGAAAATATAGCGAAAGAGAAGAAAATAATTTCTTTTCCTTTTCTTTTGATAAATAGTCGACAAAAAAGAACAGAATATTCTGTGAATACTATCCGCTGAATAGGTTTTCGTCAGAATATTCTTCAGAGAATATTCTTCTACTTCTTCTTCAGCAGAAAATATTCTGAAAAATTCTTTTCCTGAGTTTAAAAATAAAATCCATTGAATTGAAAAATAAACCGATTTTTTACTTCAAACCCAATCAAAGAAGTTATTTGTAAGTATGATCCGTGAGGGAACGGCATGAGAAGAGCAACCAAGAATGTTTTCCAATCGATTCTTTCTATAGACTAGGAATTTGTTGGCCAGGGATCGATATTTATTTGTCCATTGATACAATTGCTTCCTCTGTATTGTATTTGATTTGTTATTTTTCTTCCTCTCTTTAAATTGATTTTTCAACTCAACAGAGAGAAAAACAGCATAAAAGTGGAGGAACACCAATAAAGAGACAATGGATACACACTTTAGGCACAGGTCTCTAATCTGACGTCTTTTAGCTAAACTATAAGAAGAAGAAGAGTTTATATTTCCTCCGATTCTTTAAATAGTTTCACGAAATTCAGTTAAAAAATAAAAAGATTCAGTTTCAATAGGAATGGCCAAGGGCATAGTTCATTAATCCCCTTATTTTTTGATTTCACACCCCCTCCCCTAGTATTTAATCCAAAATTGCATCTTGCTTTGGGGCTTAAAACTTCATTTAACTGTCTATGGACAATTACCTAGATCTTTCGAGTTTATAACATTAGGCAACCCTTCCCATGAGTTGATGTGCTTGGTCATTACTGTTTTCAGCTGAAAAATATTGGAGAATTTTTTGTTTTACTCATTTTTCTGCGCTCTTCCCTCTTAACCAATGCTCTGATTTTGTCTCATATAATGAAATTTTTTTGTCTTATTTTTATTTAGTCTTCAATTTAATAATGTTTTCATCTTTTTCTCTAAGCTTTGAAATCAATTTAATGATAGAGTGTTTCGGAAAATAACGGAAGAATTTTATTTAATAGTCTTTCCATCTATGAAGACAAGGGGAAGGGGAGGAAAGACATTGATTCCAAGAACAGGCAATCTTTGGAAAACAAGTCAGATATCGGATAAATGGCCTGAAATTCAATTAAAAATTTCATTAAAAGAAAATTATTATAACTTTTGATCAAATGTTTGCCTTTTGTTTATCGAACCCATACTTCTCTCTCCCTTTCCTTTCATTACTATATTTAATAATAAGTTTTCTAATTAATACAGAAAACTAATTAATCGCCGAAATGAGTACTCATTTGAAATTCAATCAGTCATTGAATTTGTTTTTATTATTTCAAAAACTTATTCATCGCAACGAAATTGAATACAAAACTCAGCAAACATTTGACAAACAAATAACGAGAATCTAATTAATTAAATCCATTCAATTCACGGCTCAATAAATGGCATAAATTCAATGATAGGACTCATTGGGAGCTCAGGGCTGATGAAAATATTTAACTCATCCCTTCTTATGATTAGTTAGTCAATAGGCTCTCCGCTATAGCACAGAATAAGCGCTCGGAATACTCGAGAATATTATGCGTTTCGCAAAACAACTCCTAAGACTGTCATAGATTAGATCCAAAGCAAAAAACTCGAGAAACAAAACTCAGCCGAGAGTTAAATGAAATTGAATTCAATTCACATTATTATTAATGTATGTTTGCATCAATTTTTGGGATTACCAAGGTGCCAGTCCAATAATCCCAGGTTTATCATGATAGAGTTAATTGTTGGGTGAAATATTACAATAATTGCTTGGTGAAATTACGTAATTGAAGTTTATAAGTTGCAAGACCTTTATTTAAGTGTATTTTTCACCTTGCATAAGTCTAAATGAAGTTATACACCTTGGTTATTATTCTACTAATCGAATGTATTTCTATTAATATTCTTTCCATTTGTCGCATGTTTTACATGAGAGAGAGAGAGAGAGAGAGAGAGAGAGAGAGAGAGAGAGAGAGAGAGAGAGAGCTCTGGATTTAATGGATCCGATTTATACGAATTAATAACGGGTAATATCACGTCATTACTAAAGTCATTATAAATTACCAAGATCTTGGCTAATTTTCAAGGTGTTCAGTTAATTACAGTAGAATAACACCTGAATAATTTACACAAAGATACCCTGCTCATCCCTGTCCAAGAATTCTGCTCAGAATTGCTTTCTGTAAAATTGAAAAATATTTCTCAATTAAAAAAAATGCAAATAAAATGAATTTAATCAAAGAGCGAATTCCCATTGTGAACACTATTAAACGAGGCAGCATAAATTTAGCAAGGGCATTAATCATTAAAAATTAAAATTAATATCCGAATAAAATTACTGAATAAATGACTTTATTCGTGAAAAATAAAATTCTCGATTACCATAACATTTATCCGTTTATTATTGAAAAATATTCCAAATTCTTGTCTTTAAATAAGAGAATATTTTGGAAATTTGTTTTTTTCTCTCCGAACCTATTCATCAATCGGACGGACCCAACATCTGTGAGATAATAATCTTGTAAGAGAAGGGCTGAAACGCATACCCGGAGCCGGTGTAGAACTTGGACTGAAATTCGACCCTAAATTCAATTCAAGTATTTTTTTTCATTATTAGATTTTGTCTTTTGTTTGTGAACTGAAGAAGAATGATGATGACCAAGCTAACATTTCACATTCTGAAATTACTCAGATAACTGTTCCCCTGACTTACAGATATTGCTAGAGTAATAAAATAAAGGATTTCCTCTCGGAATGGGTGTTATCTGTGAACACAACTCTTCTTAAATGATATCCCAGGGGCATCTTGTGAATTATTGTACCTTGGTCATCATTTTTCACCGATAAATGACATCAGCAAACGAATCAACGAAACCCAATTGTGTTTCGCAATCGTAAGTCATATGAATCGACAAAAACAGGACTTAAGTTAAGCTCAAGAGGGGGGGCTAATCGAAATACCCCCCTCTGAAAAGAATATGTCGGACCCCCTCACTGAATGTGCTTGGGCATCACTGGGGCTCAACTCAATCAATGACTTACCAGTGAAGACGCAATGCGTGAAGAAAAGCAGACAACCCCTCCATTAAGAGGAGAATACTGACGGTAAGGGCTGCCCAGATGGCGAATATCGCCCACATTAACACAGCGGTAACTATATTCATCGTGTTAAATGGCATCCCCTCGTGCAACTCTGTTAAAATAGATTAATGATAACCCGAATCAATTTTATGTTAGTTTTAGTCTTCAAACACTCTTTTCATTCATTGAATTTGAATCAAAGAAATTTCAAACTTTTTATTTGAAAAATAGTTTTCTTTTCAAGAAATCAATATTTGATTGAAAACTCTTCAGAGAGAAAATACTTTTTGATAGATAGGTATTCAGGAATTTTTGCTCATTTTTCTTCAAATAACTAAATTCGAGAAAAAGGATCAATAAATTTATTTATTGAAGGACTGCACGGATTGTCTGAAAGTATGCACTTTAGAGGGAATTCATGAGAAATATGCCAACAAATAGCGATATTTCGTGTAAATAACCGATTCTCTCATATCACTGGAGGGGAAAGGGATAGAGGGAGAGACAGGTAGTTATGATGAAAGAGGTGTACAAATAAATGAATGTTTGCTTACGATTGAAGCCCTGAATGAAGACCATATTCCAAAGGACCTCGCTCAGCTCAGAATGAGCTAAACTAAGTGCCCATAACCGGAGATAACTCGCGGTATGCGATACAGAACCCAAACAATACTCTATTGTGTGGATCGCCTGATGTATGAATGTGTCCCCAAAGTCGAAGCCACCCCCGCCATGGCCTCCGTGATCGCCGGCATCGCTGTCCCTTTTCTTTGAATTGTGTGCCTTTTCCTCACCGGAACTCATCCTCTTTGGCTGACTGTCCTCTAAATTGATTTTAACCTCATTTACGGCAACGTTAGACTCGGAGTTCCTGTCGCTCAGTTCGATGTCGTTTTCTGTGAAATGATAGGTATTTCCCCTAAACAGACCATTTAATTAATAGGAGTTGAGCAAGCTAATTAAATTAAACATTATATAATTGATTAATCAAGGCACAAAATCCCGGAGGCATTTGACTAATTAACATTCAAATAGATAAGTCAAATATCCTGTAGGCTTTGTTTTGAATGAGCAAGCTAATTAATCAAACAAAACAAATTAATTAGCAAGCATATTTCTGCTTACTTTTGATTAAACTTGCGCTTCAAATAGAATGGTTTGATTAAAAGCATCCAGGGAATGCAAACAACGGCCAGAACAAGAAGTATTGTTTGAACAAGGGACTGTTGGTTGTAGAGCTCCTCTCTCAGATACGGAGGCTGAGTTAGATCATCTGGGTCGGTGCTTTTCATCAGGAACATATTGATCAGGGTGATCAGAATACTGGGCGCCGCAGCAGAAGTGGTTGAATCGTATTTAAACCACTTCCAGAAGATCATGAAATTCATGTAACCGAAGATCGACATCAGGAACAGCACCTGAGGTATGAACTCGAAAAATATGTTGCCGTAGTTCTTGAAGTGTCTAATTTTGAACATGGTGATTTGATATTAGCAAGGTTAATTTTCTAATTTTTCGGTCATTATTTAACTCACATATGATTTATAATACTCAGGATAACTCCGAACAGCATTTGAGCCACGCCCAGAATCACCGAGGTCTTCATCTTGTATGTGTTAAGGAATAGGATCTTGTTGACAGACACCTGCCAAATCTGAAAAAATTACCAAGATCAATTATAATCATCAACGACTTAATTATCATTTTCTTCTATCAATTACCGGATCCATTCCAAAGGGATAGACATCATCTAAGGTATCGTTCTGTGGGTCGAGTGTCCAGAGATGATCTAGGTAAATACACTCAGTTTCACTAGTACACAATTGATCTTGCTCAGTGCGGCCAACATCGAGCAGTTGGGGCGCCGTATACTTCGAGCCGAATATATTCATTGACTTAGAGAAGCAGTCGTTGTAAATGAACCCGGTGTACACGGAGAACACGCCCATTAGCAAGATGATATATCTGCCGCCGAAGAACGTCGACCAGATCTCTCCCCAGTTGTTCTTCGCCAACGACCTCTCCTTAAGAACCATCCAAAGAGCGAACAAAAACATTATCAATCCGTGTCCGGCGTCGCCGAACATCACAGCGAAGAGGAACGGAAATGTGACACAAGTGAACGGCATTGGGTTCACCTCTCCATAGTTGCCCACACCGTAGGCGTCGACAATGTTCTGAAAACCCGCTGTGAACTGAAAATACCCGGTTTTTGGTCATTTAATTACCGTTTTATCGGAAAAATAATTGATTCAAAACTCACTCTATTAGTGATGTTAAGTGTGGGCGGAGTCTCGTTGGTCTCCATTTGGGTGATCACTGAGGGTATGGCCGTATCCGACAGCTTCTGGCCTTTGAGGAGCGCCTCCTGTATATTGGGTATGTATACTGTGGGACACCAGCACTCGGCGATCAAACACTTGGCCGATGTGTCGAAGTTAAACATATTCATCGTGTTATAGATTGACATCATTTTCCTGATCATAACTTTCCATTTGAGTAGGTTCTTGGTCACGGCCACCAACATTCTGCTCCGGTGCTCATCCGTGCCCTTCATAACCACTTTCAGGTCTTCCAAACGGTTGACAACTCCGGCGTACATATCGTTTCTCTCGTTGGGCCGTTCAGGACAGGGGTATAGAGTTGTGTGAAATCTATTTAAATGAGTTTTGAAGGGGAGGGCTGTCTATTACGTAAAGTGAGCAAGGTACAGTGTACTTACCCTTCACAGATCTTCTTGCACTTGGCCTTAAGCTGTTCCCCTTGAAAGACAATTATGAAAATGCATTTGTTCTGCAATTCGCCAGTCTTTGGGTCTTCGAGGCGTTCCTCGATATCCACTTGTCTTAAGAATATGTTTCCCCGACAGACCCTCCAAAGCATTTGCTCGAACGCCATGAACTTCTGACGTAAAATTGTCCCGGCTATAAAACTGGGAACAAAAGATGAACAAAAGTATCTAGGTAAATACAACATACTTGATATCAGTGACCGGGTCTAAGGGAATGTTCATTTCTAAGGCGTTTTGGGCCACCGCTGAGAACCGCCTCATCAGTCGGGGATCGACCACTGAGACCCGTCTGATCTCCTTTCGTGT
Source organism: Punctoribates punctum (assembly GCA_034698165.1). Taxonomy (NCBI): domain Eukaryota; kingdom Metazoa; phylum Arthropoda; class Arachnida; order Sarcoptiformes; family Punctoribatidae; genus Punctoribates; species Punctoribates punctum. The sequence continues at coordinate 16,174 of JAQGBD010000401.1, read as the reverse complement.
GGGCGCGTGATCCTGGTCAATTGTGCAAGTTGAAAATTGGTTTTAAACTGGCTCAATTTGAATTTTAAAAACCTACCTGCGCTTCTTCGAAGAACTGACCTGTCTTCTTTAGAATATATCTGAGTTCAGTGAACTCGAGGTAATTTTTCTTGAGATCGTCGGCACTCTTATTCACCTCAAGTAAGTCGTTCTCAATTTTTTCAAACTGAGCCTGGAATCAAGTCAATTGTATCTGGTTAATTTAATTCTATCAAATCAATAATAGAACTTGAGTGAGCTAGTTATTTTTATAATTTCTTGGCTTAGAATCAATGAAAAAGATGAACAAATTTATGGCCAAACCTATGACTGAATTATCTATTATTTAAAATATCTATAAATCTATTGAAAAACTATTCTATTTATATATAATTTGAATGAATTTCTCGAATAATAATTCATTCAAAAGAGTTATCAAATATTTGTTTAAAAATTATTATTATTTGATTTCTGTAAATGTGTGTGAAAATAAGTTTTCAAAATGATCAAGATTACTTCCAATTTGGAGATTTCCCTGGGAGAAGGGGCCTCCGGTTCCTCGTCGTACTGAAGGACAGGCATCTTGTCTTTCGTGATCTCATTCTCGAAATATACTGCAATAAAAAAAAAATTTTTCCGTTGAAAAGTAATTCAAGTAATATAGGAGATAATAAAAATCAGGAATGACCAAGATCATGATCATTATGGGGGACTGGTAGGTCTTCTAAACTAGTATTTTGGTCTGAGGGGGAATTCACTCTTGGCCATCCCTATTAAAAAAGTAATGAAAATAAAGTGCATTCAAGTGTTCAAAGATTGCGGACTTAATTTCACTTGTTTATTGTTTGGGTGTATTTCAAATTCTTCAGTTATGATAACTGCAAGCTATTGCTCGATCACTTCCAAGAATAGTTTTCTCAAATTTTGTTCAGTCTATGGATTTGCTCAGAATTTACGCCAAATAAAGATTTGATTTTAAGGAAATATTTTAGTCATAAAAATCATGCGATTACTGAAAGTCATCGATTGGGTGTTGAATAAAATGCTGGATTAGTTTCGCAAAGGCTATTGAATAACCTTTATTTGAAATTTTTTTCAGTTAGATAAATATTTCAAAAGGACTATCAATAAATTTAATACCAAGATAAATGAGCAGTTTATCAAGATAACTTGAACACGATTTTCAACTTTGATTTAAATAGGTTACTGAGCGAATATTATACATTATCTAGTTAAGTTTTAACGAATGATCTTACACAATTGTCGCTCCATTTCGTCACATCGTTTCAATTCGTTGACGAACTTCCTTTGGAAGGCATTAACATCAGGGTTAAGGTCCCTGAACTCGATCATTCCTATTTTGCCGAACTGGTCCACTATGGCAAAGGCCGACTCCGCCTGAAGGAAGACCTGACACAAGGCCATGGGCTCACTCCTGATCCATGCGATGTTCTTAACAGCGCCATCTTTGCTCTTGGTCCCACTCTTGGTTGCTCCGTTTGACTCAGGGGGCTCGTTCATCAGCTCGGTAGAGTCACCTTGCTTCTGATCACCGTTGGATTCGTTCACCATTTTGTTTGAACCTTTAATTCAGGCCAAAGCACACCATAAAGAAAATCACTTCTAATGCAAAAAATCACTTTTTTTGGTATAAAAAGTATACCAAAGAATCAAATGAAGGAATTAAAGCGAAAACGAGTGAATCAAATATTAGCAAAGAATAGCACAGAATGACTCAAAAGAGTCACAAAACCAGTGATAATGTGAAGTAAAGACAGTTTTTATTATACGATAACAGAAATAATAATAAAAATAATTTTTTTTTTTACAAATCGCAGAGTCATTAATATTGTTTAATTGCTAGACAATTGTTCTCTATCTTCCTCCCCCTCCCCCTCTCTCTCCCCCTCTCTCTCCCACATCAAATACCTGGATAACTGTCATAGCATTTATCGAAAATATGTTTATTATTTTAATTATTATGAAAACTATTGAAAAGTTTCCATAAATTATTAAAAATTTGATTCAAATATATATTAATTTTCCGTAAAAATCAATTTTGAGTTTGACTTCAAATATGAATTTTAGAAATCATCGCATGATTTGAGTGTTTTTCCGCTTTGATTAGCATTTTTTCATTGAAAAATCCCATTGTTAACAGGTTTTTGCAAATCACTGGTTAACAATCTTGATCAATTACATCCAGGTTTTAATCAAACTGACTAAACAGGAAGTATTTTCAACCTGGATCAAATTTAGTGAATCTGAGAAGTGCCATAAGAAATGATTAGAAATCACATCCAGGTATCAAAATCTGCACTCATTTTACACCTATGGGTAAAAAAATACTCCACTATTGAAAACCATTAATGAAAAATCCAGAAAACTTTATAATGATTAATTAAAATTCACCAGTATACTGTCCTTGATCATTATTCCACTAGAATAGTCACTTGTTAGTGCATTGCTCACTGAAAAACTCCAATTTCCCTAGTTTATTGTTCGGGTGTATTTCAAATTCTTGGGTTATGATAACTGCAAGCTATTGCTCGATCACTTCCAAGAATAGTTTTCTCAATTTATAATCATTTTCCGTAAAAATCAATTTTGAGTTTGACTTCAAAAAACATGAATTTTAGAAATCATCGCATGATTTGAGTGTTTTTCCGCTTTGTTTAGCAATTTTTCATTAAAAAATCCCATTGTGAACAGGTTTTTTGCTAATCATTAGTTAACAATCTTGATCAATTACATCAAGGTTTTAATCAATCTTACTAAACAGGAAGTATTTTCAACCTGGATCAAATTCATTGAATCTGAGATATGTTTCGAAATCACATCCAGGTATCAAATTCTGCACTCATTTTACACCTATGGGTAAAAAAATACTCCACTATTGAAAACAATTAATATTAAGTTCAGAGAAATGTTTTAAATGAGTTCTTCCAAATCATCAGTAAACTGTCCTTGATCATTTTTCCACTAGAATAGCCACTTTTTAAATGCATTGCTCAATTTGAAAGATCACTTGATTTTAACCAAGAGCTTGAAAAACAAGTCAAACATACTGTAAGTCATTCGCCAGAAAACGTTGACTGAAAACAGTCTAAAAGTGTTTGACTTTAGAGACGAATAAATTCAATAAAATTGATTAAAAATTCAATTTATTAATGAATTTAATTAATTATTTTAATTAATTATTCGTTGATTTGAATGAAAATGTTTACGAAATTAACGATAAAATCAGAAATCGTTGACCAAAGCTATGAAGACAGTAGTCATCAAAAAATTGATGACTTCTTCAGTTATGAGTCAAATATTCAGGTCTCCGATGAGTTGAATATACCGCCGAAAAAGCGAATAAAAGTCGAGGACGAGATCAGAGACCCCCGGCTTCTGAAGCACAGGTCCAACAGTGAGATAAAGCCGGTGCCCAAAGTCGAGACCAAACCGGAGATCAGTTACAAATGGAAACCAGATGTCGATCCCAAATGGAGGCCCGAAGTCGAGAAAAGATTCATTTCTACGTTCAGACCAGTGGTGGACAAGTCGTCACTGAAGTCAAGGCCCGAGCCGTCGATCCCCTCCTATTACGAGAACGTATTGTCAGAGTTATTCCAGTGGAGCCCAGAATGGTATTCATATCCAGTTAACTATTGAATGAATAAAACAGTTTAAACTGTCCTAGGCTTCAGGGGAGTGTTGGGGACAAACCCCTACTCCAAAGGTTGGAGCAAAAGATGAGACAAAACAGGTTTAAATACGAATATAATAGAGAGGAATATATATCAAGATATTTGCCATTCATTGAGAGGGAGCTCTTCCTCAAACTGAGTGACAAATTCAAGAATGAGGCGCCGTCTCGTTCAGAGCACACCATATTCGTCAACGATTGCTCCAACACCGGCCATATGGAGCTCAACCGTCAGCTCAACTGTTATTTACTGCGAGACATCCGGAAGTGTCGAAAGCCGTTATTCAAAGTCAATGATGTCATCACTATTTCGGTAAACTATTCCTCGCCAGTGATGGGGAACTGGGGGTCGGTATGAAAACAAAGAGCTGAGTTGAAAATCAAAGCTTAGGTATTACTGCGCTCCCATTCCGTCCATTTCTGACCTCTTGAGACCTATAATTAACTAAAGCCAACCCTTTGAACCCTTTCCAGTTGGAAGTGGTTTCCGGCAAAACAATGGCGAAGAAAAAATATTTCGGTATAATATCGAGTCATTCAATGTTTGAAATGAATGATTTGGACCCAAAAGTCATAAAAACCTATGAAAGTCTGGCAAACAATAAGTTGGATAAAAGGGATTACGACTCCCTTTTGTGGGACAGACTCACTATTCTGACCAAAAGAGCGCTAAACTCATCAATTTTGCCGAAAGTGTTGGCAAAAATCGATATACTATTGAACGCCGGCTTTGAACTGAGATTACTCCAGAACCTGATGGACAGGAGCCCGAAGTGCACTAAACTAATGTCAAACATATACAGCGGGTGCGGAAACATCCATCAGTTCTCGGCTGAAGAGCTGAAGGACTTCCGTTCGGTGGCAAAAACGTTGGCCCAAAACGCAAACGAAATGATAAACAAATCGAAACCAAATGTTTTCTTCAAAGGTAACAATAATCTGATGATTGTCGACATCAGCGACAATGAGCTCAGATTTAAATACCTGTGCGATGTGGCCGTAGACGTGGCTGGTAGGAACCCCTTCGGTATATTCTATTTTCGACCCTGATTAGTTTAATAATAGATGAGTTTTCTTGGTTTTAAGGAACGCTCAGAATTCTGGTCATCACAGAAAACGATGCAATGAATACCAAATGGCTCGACCGGCTCACCAAGATTGGTCCTAGATCAATTGCCAAGCCCTGGTATGTGGACGGCAAACGGGGATGGACCAGGCACAATACCGTCACCAGATTTGTCCAGTTAAATGCAAAAAGGATCTATGAAAGTCTTGGCTCAAAGTTGAAGGCTGTGCGAAGACGTGACGACCCAAAGACATACGAAGAGCTGTTACGACGTAAACAGACCTATAAGGAGATAATGGACTGCCATAAGTCACCCCCGAGTGCTTTCCTCTACCAGGAGCGCACCACCACCTCATTTATGATCGCAAGAGAAGAGCTCGTCAACAAAGGTAGGGAATTATGACAATTATCTTCTCCTCTGTTGTGTCCATCAATTGTCTGAAGTGTTTGTCAATCAATAGGTTTGGAAACGGCTCTGAATGACTCGAATATAATTATCGGTACTTTCGATGATGTCCTCAATTGTCAGCAACTGTTCAACGATAAGAGTAAACCCTTTGACTGTTGTATTATAGACGACACCCACCTGTTGTGCGATCCCTTCATTACGTCGATAATTCACCTGGGTATCAATACGATGATCATCGGCGGCGACAGCGAGAGTAAGGCAGACCTGATTGAAGACCAGTTGGTTATGGATTACAAATACAATTGCAGTCTATTCGAGAGAATTATCAAAAAATGTCTGAATTTTTCACAGAAAAAGGTTTAAAACAAATTCAATAAAATTAATATAATTTTGTTTACATTTCAGTGAATAAGAGTTTGAAACTGAAGTCAAAAAAATGAGTCAAAAGTTTTGTAATTATTTAATCAATTTTAAGATAAATTCCTTAAAATGATATAAAATTGTAATTAATTTTTGGGTTAAAAACATATTTGGATTAAATTAAAATTCATTTTAAGTCGACATTTGGTTGAATTTTTAACCGGGTACTTTCCCAAGGCCAATTGATTCAATTATACAAAGTCCAGGATTGTTTTAAAATGATTAATCATCTCTTGCCTGACCCTGAAAATTAATTATTCAACTTGGTGATTAATATTTGAGTGAAAATTCACCTATTATCATAACCAGGCTAATTTCCAGACTTTTTCCATTAAATTTCCATAATGACCAAGATATAAATAACTATAAATGAAATGAATTATTTACAAAATGGAAATTTTTATTATAAAATGAGACAAAAAATGCATTAAAACTGAGTTTTAATTAAACTCAATATTAAAATAAATTGGATGAAAACTAAACTCAAAAACCTTACAAAACCTGAACTTTAATAATCAGAAGCCTTTTATACGAAAGGGAGGAAAGGTATCAATTGAATAGAATATTGGTTTCATCTAGATATTTCCACTTGACTGAACTAGGTAAATAAATTGATGCCAAGACAAAGAAATAGACCTCAAAGTGAAAAAGAAAATCAAAATTGATTTTTCAGAATAAGATCTGAGTTTTTAATGAACGACATCACGAAAGCCCATAATTAACTTCATTTTATGGCTTTACCTTTATTTAGCCTTAATATCGATGTGATTTTCCATAGAGAAAACTGTTCTGGGTATTTCTCGAACCCCTACCTTCATCGTTAAGCCAATACCCGACCCGTTTGTCTGATATTTTTATCACCAAGATTGATTTTTGAAGCGAAATTCTTTAGTTAATTACAGCAATATTTGTTTAGAAAAGTATCAAGGCAACTTTTTTGACAGCATCAAGGTTAAAAATCCCTACTTATGATATACCCTGATTTTAATTTACCATAAACTTTGAACTTTGACCATATGAAACATACCTAGAGCATCTTTTCATTGAATGTCAACCCTGTTCCAAACGGTTCTGATTTTATGCCGAGCCATGGGCTGCGGGTTTACATAACTGACCCGTTTTCCAGTCCTCGGGTTTTGGTTTACTTCTAATTCTATTTATTGTTATTATTATTATTGAAGACAACGATTTATTTCAGCTATTCTTCAGACAGGACTCACTCGTGTATGCAGTCATCCAAGAGTGTAGTTCTCCATGAATTCCATTTATTGCAAGATAACTGTTGACTGAAGTGTTTGTGACTAAAGAAATACGAAAAAAACTGTTTTTTATGCAAATTCTAAGATTCAGTTAATTTAATTGACAACAAGTGGTTTCGTAATTAGGAATAAATCATTATTTTAATGTTAGCATGGTGATTTAATTTATTTGATTATTCAGCTAATGATTTATAAATAATTAATTAGTTTTTAAAACAAATTGTTTGACTGAATTTCAAATGAAAAACAACTCTTCTCTTATGTGTTCCCAAAGGATATGTCTTCTCATCGGAAAAATATTTCAAACATTTTATTACTTTTAGACGTTTTGTGAAATAAATTGTGTTTTCTTTTCGGCGAATATTAATCAGGAATTTGAATAAATTGATTGATTGCTCAAAAAATATAATTATTGAAAATTTTGACCAAGCAACTTGATGTCCTGGATCACCAGCAATAGCTCGGGTATGTCCTCTTACTGTGTTTGGGAAGTCTTTTACTGTCAGCTCAGATCACGTATACAAATGCCAAGAATAATGTCTTTCAGTCTGTTTTTGGCGAATAATTTGATTGTTGTCTGTCTTTAATATCCAGCAAATGTCGCAAAACTTATAGATAACTCAATTAGGCTATCGATTAATATTAATTAAGCTTGGTATTTCTCATTGGCTTATACTAGATTAAGATCCAGTTGACGCTGAATAGCGACCGAGAAAACAATGAATTTTTTTTATCTTGAATTTCATGTGATTTCAATTAAAAAGTTTAGTTAATATTATTATTATTATTGAATAATACTTTCAATTCAACAAAAGGACCTGTCATTCAATGGTCAGAATAGTGTTGCGCTTCAGTGAAATGCTTTCATCAGTTTTGTTATCCCTTTTGTTATGTAATGAATGCCTCGAATATTAAATGAATTTTCATGAAAAAAGTGAAATCAATTGACAGTTATTTTTGAAGTAATTAAGAGTTTTTTCGGGAATTAAGAGTCGATTCTGTTCTCGAAAGTGTTGTTTCGTTAACCGGAAAAATATTTGATGTGATTCCCAAGTTGTGAATTACTAGTTAATTGTGTGACTCATTGATTGCAAGGGGAAATAAATTCCCATATATTCTGCCAAATGATGTAATGATTAACGACAATAAATAACTACTGAAACATAAAAAAGAAAACTTAACTTGAAGTCTATTTTTAGCCAATTTTCGGAGTGAAATACAAATTCATTTTCAGTAAGTTTTGGTTTCAATTCACAAAAGACTTTATTCATTAATAAAATAGTTATTCATTTGGTTTCAATATTTCATTCAATTTGAGAGAAAAAACAACTATTAATTCGTTAATTAATAGAGAAAATTGACTAAACTTGGCTAAAAAATGGTATTAATAGCCTCTTTTCAATAGCTGTTAATTAACAGCTAATGAACTAATTTTTCAAATTTCAACCTTAAACTAGATTCTGATTATTCAGACAAACAGATGTCTGTTATTGTTTTTAATAAAGACCTGCGACCTATTGAGAGATCTTTTTCAGCCTCACATTCAGTCAGTTGAAAAAACAGCCAGGAATAAATAAATATTTCACCAAGATTGATCAAAAGTTGTGTGTGTGTGAAATGTGTCGATCACGTTCTCAAGAATAACTACCCTAAGCATCAATTTTTTGTTCTTGGTGAAAAAACTAGTCGATATTTCAACTTGTCAACAAAAGCAACCAGGTATCGATTGATAAATAATTATGATCCGAACCATTTTCCTGATTATTGATTGATATGAAAAATTATAATTCAGTTTCATATTTAATGATAAGTCGTTTGGAAAATACATTTATCAAAATTTAATGCAATAATTATTATATATATCTATAAGTTATATATATTTATATTTAAGTTCATTATTAGTATGAATTGCTTTCACTGTTTAGCAATAATAGTCTTTCTGTGCTATTCTGTGCTATTCTGTGCTATCATTTTGATTGAGTGTACTTTTTTTACCAAGAATTTATGAAATATAATATTTCGCTTTCAAAAATTCAAAATAAATGTCAGGTGAAACTTGATTTCTATTCCCTACCCTTCCCTCCCTTCCCTTTCAGTGAATTTATAGCTATTTTTTCGGCTCTTTTTCTCTATAATCTAATAAACAATTCCTTTGTTTCATAAATTAAATCAATTCATAAACTTATGACATAATACTAAGTGTTTGGTTAGGCTGTCCTCAGAGGCACAGCCGCTTCTACTATATGGCTGTGCTGTGTTTGCATTCCAATCAGGTGTTGAGGGGAACGGGTTTTCTGTTTCATTGATGTACTCATAGTATTTATTTTGAGTACATTTCACAAAACTTCTCCAGAAATCTGTTGAAAAGCCTTTTCATTCACTGAGAGAAGAATCACAAGAATTCTGGCTTATATTCCGAGCTCTTAGTGCTGTCCATCAATTTGATCCATCAGCTCATCTATGATTTAATTTCTGACCTAGATCATCACCAACAGCTAATTCTGTGCTACAACTGTCACCACAATGGGCTTCAAGAAGGAGGGCGAGAGTGAGTCCGAGACCAACGACAAGAATAAGTCTTCGCATCCGAACCATAACCACAACAATCACAACAACACTAATAATCATCAGACAAATCACGTGAACTTTCTATCAATGGATGACAACGATTACATACCCCCCAGTCCTCAGCTCAACATCAATAGGATGGCCTACAGTGTGCCCAATTTCAACGCCAGGTTCCGGCGGGCGTCACAAATACCTGGCGCCCGGCCCAAGAGTATCACCAGTGAAAAGATGTTGGAAAAGGTGCGCCCGGAGTGTAAATCACCCCTCGATTTCTTAAAAACACTCTTTCCTATAATCGGATGGCTTTCCAAATACAAGAAAAAAGATTTGGTACCGGATTTAGTCGCCGGTGTGACCATTGCTGTCTTTCAAGTGCCAGAAAGTAAGTTATCTAGGTGAATTATTGAGCTAGAGCTAATCCTCTTGAAATTAGGTATGGGCTACAGCCTGCTAGCACAGGTCAAACCTGTGTATTGTCTTTACTCTTCATTCTTCCCAATTCTTATTTATTCATTGATGGGAACCTCAAGACATTGTTCAGTGGGTGAGTCCTCGATATTCCTTATTTAATTTGTTCTTGGCACTATTGTTTTAGTATAATTTACTTGGTAATTATACTCAGGAATTGTTTTGTTGAATGACATTTCCAAGAATCAATTTTTTCTGGAAATCAATGAGAAATTCATAAAATATTTTCACTCAAAATATTTAATTAAAATCAATACAAATATCATGAGTTCTATTGCGAGCTTAGAGTCTATCAATTAGACTGACCCTGGTATAGATGACAGGCTGTGATTTTAATATTTGTGATTTATTGTATGGAAAGTTTGAAATCACTGAATTCCAGTCCAAAACTATGAAAACTACCATGGTATTAATTTTAAAACAACTATAACTGTAATGAATTCTATTATGAAATATATTAAAACTCATTATTATTATTGTTTTCACTTCGTTGAAGTGGAAAATTTAGCTTGCTGATCAAAGCTCAAATTGAAATATTAATTCAGTGAGCTTGCTTGTTTTTCAGCATCGTTGGGATTTTTGATAATATGTTTAATCAAGTTTATAATAATAGATATTATTATTAAAGTCAATTGAATTTATACTATCCTTGAGCTTAAATGGCTGTTAGGGTGAGACTCCTCTCAAGTAAATCACAATCAGAGGAAAGGGAGGATAGGAATGAACACAATTCTTGCCAATATTTATAAGAAAACTATTATCTAGCAAATAATTGTTCGAAAATATTGCGAAACTCAACCATTAAAAAATTCGCCCCTAATTACAGGTTCGGTCCAAATAATATATTAATGGCATTCCTTTGGAAGAGAGCACAGAATAATTGTCTTATTTTTTGGGCCGCACTTCACTCAAGTGGTTTAGCAAAGGGAAAGCCATTGTCTTGTTTTTCAGACACATTCTTGAAAACCCTTCAAAAAAGTGTTCATCACTTTTGAATGAAATGAGAAAATAAAACAAAATTCTCAGTAATTCTTATCTAAGAAACTAATTTATAAGGAATTGTTTTCAAAGACATGGATGAGATGAGCCAGGGATGAGTCAATTCGGGGATGTGCAAGGTTCTGCTGTATTGAATTACTTAATTCTTAGAATCACTTTTGAAACTGAATCTAGGCTCTTTATTCTAGGAAATTTTTCTTGATAAGATAACAAGATTATTTCCGCAGGTATTTCCACCCCTTGCTCATCCCTGAGCCTATGCCATCACTTTTTCAAAGATGAATTGTTTGAGTAATGTTTCCGTTCGTCAAAAGTGTTAGCATTTAATTTGAATTCAAAGTATTTTTCCGATTAATATATGACTTAATACTCGAGAAGAATAAGACATTTATTTTGAGTGCAAAGTATTGAAGGCCTTGAAGTCTGAATATAAATGACCTCAACTCTAATGGAATTTCTATTAACCCAATGAACGATAAAAATGTTAATAAATTTATTTATTAATAATTATTAATTATATTAGTTAAAAGGGATTCTCTTCTCACGATTTATTGCCGCTAAAGTATTCACGAATTATTTTGATCACGATCAATTATTTCAACAAATAGTAGCTTGCTTAATCGTGTTAGTCTGTTTAAATGTCAAGAGTTATTTTGACAAGTACAAATTGTAGTCGAAGTTCAAACATCAAAGTCATTAATCTTTGTTTGACTTAATCATATTTTTTTATCTTTTTTTCGTAATTGGAATTTTTTTTAACTTGCTCATTATTGAACAGTATCATGCACAAATATTGCTAGAGTTAAATTACACCAATATAGTTTATCTATTGTCTGGGAGATGACCATGATACTTGTATAAAATATTTCATTATTAAGTTCTATTTAACCATGTTGATTTTTGTTGAAAATTATCAAGAACAATTTATTATTCATTGATCAAAACTCAATTATTATTGAATTTGATTGACCAGGAACATTCGCCGCACTGGCCATAATGACCGGTGCTATCATACGTCAGGTGCATAACGACCCAACATTGCCTACATTAGAGAATGATCTTGGCATTAATCATAACAAAACGACGGTTCAATATTCAAACGCAGAGATAGCCATTGTCTGTTCCTTTTTAGTCGGGTGCTATCAGCTTATATTCGGCAAGAAACACCCTGATCATTTATCCAAATCATCATGCTAACCAATTCTATTTAATCCAGGCTTTCTTCGGTTGGGCTTTGTCTCTGTTTATATGTCAGAGCAGTTCCTAAACGGATTCACCTGTGCTGTTGCCTACCATGTGCTGGGCTCCCAGTTCCAGCACATGTTCGGCATAAAGACCAAGAGTCAAAGCGGAATATTCTGCTTAACTAAAGAGATCATTGAAGTAGTGGTAAACATATCGCAAACAAATATCGTATCACTTATTCTGTCCTTCGTTTGTATTGTGATTCTCCTGACGTTTAAACTCTATATAAATGATTTGATTAAAGAAAGGTTCAAAATCAAAGTAAGTGCCCTTCCTATCCAATAAAGGACCTAGCTAATCTTTGTCTGCCCTGCCCCCCTTTCCACACCGGTAGGTGCCATTTCCCATCGAGATATTCGTAGTGATAGGTTCGGTGATTGTCTCAAATCTGATGTCTCTGTCGGCCAATTATAATATTAAAGTCGTGGGCCGTATAGACAGGGGTCTGCCCGCACCGATCACCCCCTGGTCATACTGGCCGGTGATTAAGCGGGCGTGGCTTCCGTGCATTCCTCTGTCGGTCGTCTCCTATGCGATCACATACTCTGTGGGGAAGTCCTTCGCTATTAAACACGAGTACGAAATCGATTCCTCTCAAGAACTGATTGCTTTGGGCGGAAGTAATCTCTTCTCGTCGTTCTTCCGGTGTATTCCTGTGGGCGCCTCCCTATCCAGGAGTGCCGTTCAGGAGAGCTCCGGAGGGCGGACACAGTTAGTCAGTATTGTCAACTGTTTCGGGATATTCGCGGTTCTCCTCTATTTTGGTTCGCTTATGGAACAGTTGCCTGATGTGAGTAATTGTCCCTGGTCATATTTAGTGCTATTTAATACATGTGTATAAATGATCTTGCTAATTTATTTTTGGAATTTTCAGGCAGTTCTGGCGACTATCATATCAGTGGCGCTGAGAAAACTTCTAATGGAAGTCAAACTATTCAAGAATTACTGGGATGTCAGCAAAATTGACGGGGTAATTTACAATTTTCAATTCAATAATAGAACCTAGTTCATTTTATGTCGCATTTTGTTTCGGTTATATTTTTCTATTATAGAAAATATTGAAAACTAATTAAGTTTTGAATTAATTCCAAATACAAGTCAAGCGTTGAAAAACAGTTTAAATTTTGATATTCAACAAAACTCTTGGTCTTTTTTTTCATTGACAATGGCCTTGATAATCAAAAATGATGGCCATTAATAGAGATGTCACTCCTCTTAAGCGAGAAATAAATTATTGAATAATAATTAATAATAGCTTTTGATTGACAACTGATTGCGTGCAATAAATATATACCAAAAGTTCAGACAATTTGCAAATAATTTTCAAAATTTGAATAAACATTGAATAAAGCGATAAATTCTAATAGACCTTGAACATTGGTAATTAGGTGAGCATGGAACAAACAGTGTATTCCTGTAGTTTAGTAACGAAATTCAGTGCAATATCTGTCATACCATTGATTGCACGGAATAACTATTATTTATGTTTATTATTATTACAAAATCCAATGTTTAACCACTGATCCGGTTATGCAATCCGTTCCCCCTTTTGTTTAAAATTTAGCGTGCTCAAATACTCTAATTATTGCCTTATTATTCTGGCAAATTAACAAATCTCAGTGGGTTCATGGTAGGTTGAAAATGATCTAGATTGTTTTAAACATGATTATAGTCGCAAATATTGCGGATATTTATGGGTGGCTTGTAGTAGAAGTATTTATGTGCTAGCTCAATTAAGATTTTATTGAACAAGTAGAATTTAATGTCATTTATTCAAAAGCACAGCACAATTAAACCCTTGCATTAAATTAAATGACTTTGAATTGAATTGAATTTAATTGTTTTGAATGAAAAACAATTTTTTACTCATTTATTGATTTAAAGTCAATTACGAAATGATTTGCAATTAATTATTGAATTGAACTGAAAATTAGCATGCTCATTCAAAATTCTACATTATATGATGTATTACTGTTATGAAATTTATCTAGTTTATTAAATTTTACCCTAAAACTAACCTTGCCCCAATTTTCCAGTCTATATGGTTGGTAACATTCACCTCGGTAATAATCTTGGACATTGACTACGGCCTATATATCGGTTTGATTTGGTCGCTGTTGACCCTCATATACAAGTCTCAGAGGCCGCGCAACCACCTGTTGGGGACAGTCGGCGATCAGACCGATGTGTTTGTGCCGATCGGCAAATACGTGAACGCAAAAGAGTTGCCCGGAATAAAGATCTACCAGTTTTGCGGTCCTTTGCATTTCGCGAACACCGACTACTTTACCGAAGGACTCGAACAGAGGATCGGCTTTTCGCCCAAGTATTCAAATCTATCAAATTTCCAAGAATTACCATGCTAATTTTTGTTTTAACATTAGGGAAATCCGGAGAAAAATCGCAAAACTGGAGAAAATCAACAAAAAGGCGAACAAACAGAACGAAGGGAAGGGAGTGAAGGAAGGGGTGGCTAATGGCAAACAGAAGAACTCGTATAGCGTGGAGAAGGAGGCCATACCTAAACTGCCGACGTATCTGATAATAGACTGTTCGATGTTCTCATACATAGACACCGACGGAATCAAAACCCTTAAGCGATGTATTGCCGACTACGGGACGGTTGGCATCAAAACACTGTTGGGTGGCTGTCCCTCACATGTGACCAAACAGCTCGAGAGAGACCACTTTTACGCTGCGGTGCCGGCACACCATATCTACATTAGTGTATACGACGCGCTACAGCACGCCATACAGCTGAGGGACGGCAGCCAACTGAGGGAAGGCATAACTATTGTGTTGGAAGAGTTAGAAGAGGCCGACGAGGACGGGGTCAACAACAAGGCCTACGACGACTTCGACGAGATCAGCATCGATTCAAATGAGAACAGGAGGGGGTCCGTGAAGGAAACCCAGTTCAATAAGGCCTGACTTCTTAAGACTGTCGTCTGCAGTCATTCCCTCGGAAAACAAGTCTACTATTTATTCAACTGTTTTAAGAAAACTATTTAACGATTTAATCAATTTTTTTGTAAAATCCAGGCTTTTGTTTGTATTCAAGAAATTTTCAAATAAAATGTAAATTCATTTACTTTTCGCACAATTAATATACATTTGATTTTGAATTTTTGATTGACCATGATCATAATATTAAACCCATTGTGACAGCACTGATATAATATTTAACTCGAGAATTGAAACCTAGTTAGGATTTAAAACGAAATGACCACTCCCAATTTAAAGGAGGTATGGCCTAGAAAAAGTTGTTATTTTAAATGAAACAAGGTAAACCAGGTGTTAAGTTATTAATTGACAAGAATTTTATTTTATCAAAAGAATAAACTTGATAGTTTTAATAAAAAAAAACAATAACTTGCAAGTTCCAAAATCCAAGAACTTAGTTGTTTTCAATTTTTTGAACAGCTTTGAAAAAAGGGATCAAAAAATGGGTGAATTCGGTCGGATTAGTCTTCTTCTCGGGTATCTGGCAATTGGTAGTAGCCGGGCCTCTTTTTTCTTCCATAGTCTTGATAAAAGGGCCGAAGAATGCCATCACGATATCAGATACGAAAGCTTTGGCCCCATCTTTCTCTGGATAGACAGCGAGCAAGTTTTCTATGAACTTTTTCACGTAACTGTTAAAATAATTTAAATGATCTAGTTAGTGTTGAACAAACTATTTATAAAAATGGTCATGTTTCAAACCCGTTCCCTTGTCCAGATTAATTTTTTAATCAAGTGTTAAAAGCAGGGTTCCTCGAGGGGGGGTATAGCCCGGAATACCCCCCCTGAGGCCGAAAATTTGGGAAATAGCCTCCCCTGAAATTTTGTCGGCGAAGCCGACAAAATGGCCGCCGGAGGCCGAAAAACCGGTTTTTAGGTGCAAAATATCCCCTCCCCTATACCCCCCTGAAAAAATTTTGGAAAAAAGCTTAAGACACCCCCCTGATACCCCCCCTGAGCCGAAGAGCTCGGGGAACCCTGCTTTAGATATTTGTTGTAATTATGAATGAGAAAACATTCTAAAA
>JAQGBD010000400.1:0-32086 GCA_034698165.1 Punctoribates punctum | reverse complement strand
AGTAATGAAACACTTTTGTAGTAATGAATGAGTTGTTATCATATGACTGGAGAGGAATATATAGCAAATCATTTATAAATTAGTAACAAATTTAGAGTAAATTATTATTACTATTATTAGTTATATAATAAAATAGCAACAGATTGCGATTCTTGACGTGAAAAAAACTTTTCACCTTTTTTGAAGGCTAAGCGCTGTTAACATTTTGAGCGTTTAATTTTTTGCAGCTCCAGTTAAGGCATATCTTTGCGCATATATTCAGCACAACTCTGATATGACATCAAAGGCCTAATAGAGCCTAAGAGTTGAAGTTTTATATAAAACGGAAAATTTTTAGATGTATTCTATAGTATGGGTTACTATTCAGAAATATCTTTAGAAATGGTTACCACAGCGTATAAAATCGTATATAAAATCGTCACATTTCCAGCGCAAAGCGTGTCAATGAACATACAGGTCGACCCGGGGAACCCTAACCTAGAATCTGACGATATGTGAATGTCGTGGCACTGCTCTCATCCACATTTCACATGAATGTAGCCCTTGTACTCTGCGATATACCCTTCCATAACCAAATATTCGGTGAGTGCTAAGACTTTCTCCAATCACTGGAATCATAAGCGATAATAAAAAAGTTTTTCCTATTTTTTCTCACTCTTCTGATTGTAGAGTCATAGCCTGGTATTGAATAGCAGTGAACCCCTTGCCGTTACCCCTACCCCAGCCTCTGTTGATATTCTTTTACCACTTTGAAAGGCGGGCGCATTTACTTCTATTCTCTTTCAGCTATTATTATATAAACCTTTTTTCGAATCTTTTGCTATTAAAAGCATTCATTTTTCTTAAGCCCCGTTTCTTGTAATACACTTTTATGTCTGACTGTGTGTATACACAGTATTGGGTGCGGCCCTTACACTGCTTTTACTCAACTTCTTACTCAATATCAGACCAATCTGTAGGGTTGGGTCCGCACCCCTTAACTCTGCGTTTTGACGTGAATTAACGGATACAAACCTGGGATATAAAGGTTTTGATCGAACTCTACTCGACTCAAGAGAACAGACACTTTTACTTCCACTTTCTTTTTTCATTTTTCTCTTCTTTTCAAACTTCTTGTCTCTCATTCTGTCTCGAAATGTATTCTTCGTTTCGGCAAACCATTCATTTTTCATGTGTTTGGCACTACAGTCAGGACTTATGCTTTATGTGATTCAATCATATCATACATATGGCAACTCTTCAGCAAAACATACGATTCTTTATTCCAAACCTTTACTCTATTAGACAACAGTCTGTGCAAAGTTTGCAGACAATTCTTCTCTTAAATTCTCCGATCATTTCTATATCAAAATTAGACTCAACTTCCAGTTCTTCAAAGAGGAGTTCAACACAAATATTGTGTAACCCATAGACTGACTGAATTTGATTATTATTACAAAATTACATTCATTTGAAAATAATTTAATAAATTATTTTATTTTCATTTTTATGTTTTCTCATAAATGATATCAATTTATGAAATATTTTTTGCCAAATAATAAAACCTCTGATTTCTCTCTTTTATTACCGAAACTAAAAAAACATTTGTATTACAAACAAAACAAAAAACGAAGAAAATGTAAATTTGAAACAAACTTTAAAATGATGTCAAACCCTATTCCGATATTTGCATTTGTATTTGAATTTTGGAATAAATTTTCATAACATCTTTTAAAGTTGTGGTATAAACAAAATCATTGGCAAAATATCCCCCTTTTTTCGGTATCAGAGAGTTATTCAAATTCTTTCGGTTTTTTCTTAATTTTCAGATATTCTGTGCAATCAATGGAATCAAAATTTACATTTCAGAAAAGGATGGCTCAGAGCCAACATTGAAGGGCAGAGGAAAAGAGAGATTCGGATTCAAAGACTAAGTTTAATCTTTTTATCAAAACGAATGGAGAGAAGGGGAGAGCTTTCCTTCAATTTATTTCTTCAGGAATTTTGAATTCACTAAAAATTGAATGAATGGCTTATTTCAAACTCTATTTATTAACACAAAAGCCTTTCCTTCGATCGCTTCCAAACATTTTTCGGGAAATTCGTCTAAACTTTCTTAAATGACTTCACTTTTCAGTAATCATTTTAATCAAAATCTAACATGATCAAATTGTTAATTTATTATTTCATTAATAAAATGATAAAATGAAAACATATTTCTTTCAAAATTTTAGATGATTTTCCTAATCATTTGTCATTTGATAAAATAATATTCTATAAATTACTTGCAAAATAAAATTAAACATGCTTACTTCAATCAATGCTATCTGAGGGAGAGTCGGCTCAAATTGCCTAGACACCATCGAGTAGATACATTTATCTTACATATATTTTTTACAATTAAAAAACCAATCGAATGAATGATAAATTAGTTATAAACGTATCGTTTTTTTACTGAATATTTAGAAAATTGATTGCATAACAAATAAGAGACAGAATGTCAACGATTTTCACAAAAAGATGACTGATTTGCGTCATTAGTCTTATAAACGAAAGACATCACTAATTATGCGTCAGAACTGAAAATGTAAATTGAGATGAATTAGTCGATCAAATTATATTCAATCAACTTTTTTTCTAATTAAAATTTCAAAATATAAGTGAAATAATATATAAATAAATATTAAACTCCATTATAAGCAAACGATTAAAACTATTCGACAAAAGTTAATCACAAATAAAGCATTAAATTCTGAGCTTTGATTACAATAGTAATGAACAAAAAGTAATGTTTTTTGTGACGAAACAAACAGTTAATTACATTAAAAGATATAAAAACAGTGTTTTTTGTGATAAATCATTGAAATGAATATTCGTTTTTCACAAATGATTTTTGCTCTTCATTTCAAATGTGAACTAAACATAAGATAACATAATTCTAGTGTTACTATGACTTCAACTTGAGTTCAATGAATACAAATTAATTTAATTGACAATAATTGCAATTATTATAATCAGTTTTTCTAATTAAATTCATTGCACTATTCCATGAATTATTGAATTTTCAAGAATATTCTCATTTCATATGACATTTAATACGACTCGAATTGTTTTAATTATTTGTTATTGAGTTTCAATTCAGACAATGTTTGGGAAATTGTGTTCAAATCAAGGAATGGTATTATAACCCGTTTGGATATCTTTACGTAACCGATACATACAATTCAAGCCATTCTCTTGAAAACTTTCCCACGACTGACACGAAAATATATTACTAAAAAGAGCGAGAGAGAGAGGCCTTACCTCCGGGCTCTCTTTCAGAGGACTCTATTCTTAAACCTTCACATGTTTTTTGAAACAGAAATTCATGAAAAGGGTTTATCGATTAAGAGAGGGCTTCTGTTTTGGCGTCGGTTTCTCCAAAACAGTAGTAGTTTTTGAAAAATTATTGACAATGAACTTGAATTGAGATCAAAGGGTTTGGTTTGGTTTGGAGAGTGGAGTGCAGTTGAGCCCAAACCAAAACCTTTGAGCACCCAATGAGAAAGTTATTGAAATATGGCTTCAATTGTCTCAATTCTAAACCGACGGAAACTCTATTCTGATTAAAATTTAGAAATCAATACAATCTTTAAAATTTTTATAAAATATTTCGGTTGGAATATAACTAACCAAACACTTTGTGAAACTGAATGAAAGGTTTGATTTTTGAATTAGAATTCAGTTGAAAACCAGAGCCAATCTTTAGATACTTTGGTGAACTCATTATTCATTTTTTATATGAGAAAATCCATTTCTAAGCATCTTTGGGGTCACAAACATTTTTGAGCAAAAATTTTTTGCACACCTTTAAGAAGAGTCGAATAGTTTGCGTCTTTCACTCAACTCTTCTAAAGGAGAGCACAGCATATGTTGTGCTGTGAGTGTGAGGCTTAACGCAAACTGAATTGCTTGTTAAGAAAAATGGAAAGAAAATATATTCATAAAAGACATTAATAATATCGAGTATATATATGTATATATATATATCCCATTATTCTCTTCTCAAAGCAAATGCAGCGAAACATATAATTTATTGTTTTTACTCAGTTTGAAGTTTTACTCCAAGAAAAAAGTCTTTTCTTCTCTCCTAATGATTATGTATTAGATATAAGAGTCTACCGAATGATTCTTATTTATATTTGACATTATTTAAGAGAAAAACTTTTGATTTATTCGCAAACTTTGATTGATATTAATATTGAAATTCATGAAAATAAGGAATTGTTATAAACAAAATTCTAATCTATAAAAATGTGTTTTTAATATTCTTTGCGTATAAATCAAGTGATTGAGAAAATGCAAAAATCAATAATAAATGCATTTGGAGTTAACGAACGAATTCAGTGGTCGATAGTACCTTGATAATCAATCTATTCATAGCTAATAGGCTATTAGTAATAGCAATGATTCTATATTTTTCTATCATTTAATTAGAATGAGAAAAAAATACTTGAGTTTTGAAAAATCAAATATCATTTGAATGATATGTTTAAGGTTTATATGAAGGGTTCGGAGCATAAAATTTTTCTTATTTTGCGAATCGTTAACCGATGAGACACGGATTCGGTGGCAGAGGTGGCAGATGTACTCAAATCTTATGTAAAGCACTCACAGTTCTATCGGACTGTTAGAGTCTGCGGTCGACTCCTCACATGGATTTCCTTTTTATTGGAAAACTTGTGAATAAATGAAAAAAATAATCGTTTGAATCAATTTAATGCTTTCCATGGCTTCGACGGAACGGACGATCCATCAAATGCTGCCATTAATGATAATAAAAGATTTATTTCAATTTTTTCCAACACCTCCTTTGCTTCGTCTTCTCTTCTCTACTATTTATTTTCAAGACATTTATTAGAGTTTTAGAGAACAGCGGCGACCTGTGCTCACTCTCTCCCTGTCTATGACTGTGCGCTCTGTTGGATAATTTTATATTTGATTGAGTCTCTCTTCCTAACACCCAGCCTCTCTCTCTCTCTCTCTCTCATCCCTCTCCCTATTATTGATTGTATGTTTATGAATAACCCGCTCTAATTCTGACCATTGAATCACATCTGTGTTGCATTGAATTGAATTTATAAGAAGATTCGTCAAAAGATAATCGATAGACACAAAGACACAACAAATTCATAAAATATATGCGAAATCATATTCAAAGTGATTGAAAGCAAATATGAATTTGAAGTGAGTTCTAAGCCTCGGATAAATGTGGAGAATTGTGAGGTATTGACGTATTTATGGCTTTCTTTTCTTCAAATGATTTAGTTTATTGCAAATAATTGACAATTAATTCAATTTTGATGTCAAATGAATCAAATGTTGAATGAAAGGGTTGTGAATATAATTGCGAACAATTTCTATTAAATAAAGCGTCCGATGATTTCTATTATTGTTTGCAATTAAATTTAGCGAAACTCCTGAGGCATTAAAACAATAAAACTGTTTTTGTTTATAACATTTCTATGATTTATTTGTCTGAGAAGTCGCACAGAATTATATGATTTGTTTGTCGAATGTATTCAACTTTGGTTTCAATGCGAAAATTTTAAGCGAAAGACACGAACATCAGAACCGATGGTATCCTCTGATTCATTGCTTCTCTTCTATGGTATAATTATCTAAGTTTTCCACTCAAGACAACTAAATAATTGTAGGATTTGTCAAAATGTCAAAACATGTGATAAATGCCTCAAAATGAAGAGAAAAAAAACTTTGCATTAATTTAGAGAAATGTTTTGGTTTTGTTTTAATTAATGCAACGCTTAATAAATGATTAAAACTACAGAATATTATAACACTTTATTAAAAACAAAATAACAAACATTTCCATTAAAAACTTGCAGGAATATAATGGCAAACAAGATGCTGGTCTCACTTGAGTTATATATTTCTTCACATTAAAACCAAGCACATTTTCTAATTTAAATTCATATAATTGTAGATCATGTAATATAAAACAAAATTCATTTCATTAAAATTCATATGAAATCGCATTTAGATTAAAAAGCCTTAAATCATTTGCTCCATAATTACTGGTTATCATATCCAGAATTGTTGATACCGACAGAAAAGAATGGAAAAGAATTGAGCAGGGTCGTTGGTCAACACTTGAATGCATTCAAGAGTAAAATGAACACAAATCTGGTATAAAGTGCTTTAGTGTACCTCACAATTGAAAGACCAGTTATCTTAAGGGAACGCAAAGTGTGGATAGTCTGCGGTCGAGAGTCAATCTAATGGTCAATATGTTAGTAGTAATAGTCGTGTGTAGTGCCGGCACTCACCCCAACTTCTTTCAAAGAAATGGGGGATACTTTTGTTGTGAATTAACAATTATTTGAGAAAAGGCTGGCGTGTGTCGTGTGTCTCACCGGACAAGTGTTGCCCTTTTATTGCTTTCAACCGTTAAATAAGTGGTCAATAGTTTGCCTCAAATTTCAAACCATTCAAAAGACTCTTTTGAAAAGAGATTTCTTAAAAGCCTGCTATCGATGAACATAAGTCAAGGGCTCCGTTGACTTTAATTATGCTGATTATTGGTTTCAAATAAAAGAGCAATTAATAACATTTGACAATAATAATGATCAATTGATTTTTGAAACCACTGTTTACTGAATTCATCAAAATTAATAATTAAAAGAGATTGCGATAAACATCTGCTAAAATTTAAATGAGCAAGTCTAAATTCCTTAGATTTATTTACAAAAACAATAGTCCGACAAATTCTGGGAAATAATTGTTTTCATTATTTTTGATATTTTTTTAAATCGAAATTTTGTTTCAATTTTTTTGATTATTGAAATTGAATTTGATTTAAAAGCATTGATTGTCGTCGAGAGTAGTGATAATAATTTGTAGGATTCAATGTTAGGCTAAAAGTGCGGACAAATGAATAGAGGACAGGAAATAGGCGTATATAATAGAGGACAGTCAGACCTTTAGTTTTTCAGTGGTCTTATCACAGGTTCGGCTTTTCGTGTGAATGGTTTCATATGATAGAGACAACAGCTCTAATGGCAACCGACTAATAAAAAAACTACATTCAAAGTAAATAAAAATTAAAAACTATAAATGCATTGCAAGACATGAACCGCAGCTGCATATCAACCGATGCCAGAAAAAAATTATCGTCTAATCAAAAGGAAAAATATCTTTGAACAGTGTCTGCAATCAAACAGTTGCCTAAACTTACAATTATTAGTTTGTTATATACATCGAATCAAATCCAAAATATTATCGACTTATGAATAACTTTAGTCTCAGTTTATTATTATATGCTTTGATTCCATCACTTATTCAGAGCTCAGTAGAAATGATTATACAAATGATAATAATATACATTAGAGTTTAGATGTGAATAATTGCTTACTTGTCTCACACCAAAAGCCCGTTTCCCAAAACATAGGGTTCCCACCAAATTATTTCTCAATTCTGGTGAAAATAACATTTCTTTTGATTTTGAAGTTAGGAATAAAATATTAATTGATTCGAAGAAATCAATTAAAACTCAAAATTTATGAGAATTTTGTTAGTTTTCCAATATTTGATTGCTTTCACAAATCGATAACTGATTGAAATTTTGAGCAAAATTTAATTTTTAATTTGAATAAAGTCTTTATATGATTTCATTTATGATATCAAAAATAGTTATCAAAAAAGGTTTTCCAATTTAAAATTAATTTGAGTGAAGTCAGATTAATCATATCTGGTTAAAGTGATCTTGCACGATTCTTTAAAATTCACCGATTTCTCAATATTCCTAAAAAACTGACTCAACTAATGATAAATTGAAAGATAAAGTGAATTATATTTAATAGAGTATTGCTGTCACTCAACATAAGCCTTCAAATCATAGTTTTGTCGGTGAAGACAAAGAATATATTCAATTGTTTCAAATCTTATCAAAATTTGAAATTCATTTCACATCGTTTTGTGAAAGAGATTGTAATCTATTAACTATTTTATAGAAACAAAAGACTTTTTTAGATAATATTCACAATTATTTAGTTTTCAATCCGTCAAAAGTTTTAATTGAAGACAACTTTCACACAATTTGAGTCACAAACCAAAGGCTTTAAGAATCGAGAACCGAATCGGAGCGCAATCTATATCTTCATAATAGAAATAAGCCTTTCAATTATTCTGTGCTCTTAATGGGTTGGGTATCGCACGGAATAAAAACTAGATTCCATAATATAAACCTTAAATACAAAGAATTTGTATTTTGTTAATAAATTTAATAATTTATAAATTTTAGGAAATGTTTTCAATAATTCATAAAATGAGTGCAATATTATTGAGAGGCACTAACTTTGATTAGATTTCAGAATATGTCTGATAATTACTATAAAACCATTACATTTGCCACTTTCACAATTAACTTAATATTAATACATTGCTATCATTATGAGAACAAAAAAGGCAGACCTGCTGTTAGTTATGATAGGGTTGTCGCATATAATTGTGTGCTTTGTGTTCCCCATTCACTCAAAATATGGTTTTATTAGATTTTGATTAAAATTAGAAAAACACGAAAAGTTATAAAACAAAAATCCATTCATTAGAATGAATTCTATATTTTTGGCAATAAATTATTTATTCGAAAACATTAAATAGCCACAAATTTCTCATTTTACAAAACTGATCATGGTTAATCACGAAAAATTCACTGAACATTCAAACCTCGCTAATTGTGAAATATAATCCATAATAATCTTAAATTAATACATCGATGAGAACCAAAAATGGTTTTTAGGCCGAATTGTGGTTCGATTAACTCTTACCCAATAATTATCCGAAGCTTTTATTACATATCTATGATTCAAATGAAAGAATAGATAAGAAATAGTATTTCTTGATTTTTGGGCACAAAATATGATAGTTATGTTTGGAAGGCTAGTCCTCGGATTGAGTGCAACAAACCATTAAGAGGCAGAAAAATTATTCCCAAAAGAGATTCCTATCACTACTTGTCTAAAGTCGAAAATATTTTGAGTGGTCTGAGCTCTGGAACACCGCATCTGATATTTATTACCATTACATCTGTGCTATAATTAACCAAAATTTTATATTCCTATACCTATACCTGAATATTATTAGTCATAGACAAAAGCAAAAGTTGTGTACAGACTGACTGAGAAAAAACAGGAAACTGATAAACGCTAACAATTTAGAGAAAGGTAGGGAAAGGTAGGCAAAGGTAGGACTTTCGACTCTAATTTACGGTTAAAGAACCGATACATCATTCCTGATATGTTTTGAACACTTTTTAATGCAATCGTTTTGAACTGATTTCAACTTTTATTAAAGTCTTAAACAGTTTTATAGTTTTTTGTCTCTCTTTTAAATGTTTTCTTTTAAATCAAATTTCTTTTGTCGGACTTTTTCTCTAATTATTTGAGAGAATAAAAGATTTATACTGTTTTTTGTGGCGACAATCATAAGTCGTCCCAATTTAAACCCTTTATTATATTATTTATTATTCTGGTCTAAACTTTTAGAGAGACATAAAAACGAAACAATAAAATATTTGAATCAATTAAATGTTTTATAAGTTTTAAAAAATAAACCGAAGGAAATACATATTAAGTAAAATAATTAAAAATTGATTCTCATATGAAAAAAGGTAATTATCTTTCAAATAAACGACTCGAATGAAAATAAGTGAAATTTATGTCTTCTTTTTTGGTGACAGTTAGGCGCTGTCCAGTAGAGAGAGATCTCTAGGGAATCTCCAAATATCAAGATTTTACGATCCGCCTCAACTCTTTAGCTAGAAACATTTGAAAACCATTTATTTGACCTTCATCACTAATGAAATTGTCTTCTTTATAAAGTTGAGATATTATATTACATATGAAAACATAGATCAACGAACAAAAATTAAAACTTTTGTTTGTTTTGTTAAAAGTTTTAATTTTTTTCATAGAATCCAAATTCTGATTAAATAAACTTAATTTATGGTTGAATATGCAATCATTTACAATGTAGGAAATCACCTAGCAATGCCATCAAACTTAATATATGATTTAAATTTTCATCGCAGAGGGTAAAGCTCGGAATAATATTGAAAATTGAGGAGAATTACGACATCCCTGAGTTGAGGCAATTGGAGAGCATAGCTTAGCATCGATCGATTGATCTGAAGAGAGCGCAACCCGTAATGTGTTTGAGGCTTGACTTGAATCACAAAATTATGCACGAATTCAATGCATACAACTATTGGAGAACCGTTTTATTGATTTTTATAGACAAAGCCAAGGATTGGCGCAAACATTAATATTTGTAATGCATTTGAATCGATATTCATTTAATATTCATCTCTCGTCCATTCGCTCAAACATTTTCTCCCAAACTTTGTATGACTTTTCGTATAATTTATTTATTAAACTCAAAATTCAGTTAATTATATAGAAATTCAAATGAAATAAAATAAAATTTATGAAATGAAAGTAGAATTAAACGGAAAATTATTTCTCATTTCTCTGAAACCGTTTGAGTCAAACGGTTTGACAGATATTTACTTTGATTGCATTTATTACTTATTCGGAGCGAATCTATTTTTCGTTGAGTTATGTTTGAGTCCAAATGGTATACAAAACAAAAGTTAATCATAGATTTTGAACTCAAAAATTAGTCATAAAATATATGAAAACAAATAATGGAATAATTTCTGACCAAAAGTAAACATTATTATTATATAACAAAGTATAGGACTGTTTATGTCCTGAGCTCACAATTATAGGATAGGAAAACAAGGAATCGTCAGATCATTAAAAGCTAACAATTATGTCATTAAAACAAACATTTGAGGCAAATGTTAGTCTTTTTATGTTCTCTCTTATAATTACTTTATTTAAAGCAATAAAAACCAAATATTAGCAAAAATTCTATTCTTGGGGAAAGCCATGTGAGTGACATCACTGACTCTACAAATGTTATCTTTAGATAATCAATAATTTTAACAAGGTTGGTTGTCCCAGAAGCAAAGTTCGTTTGCTTATTTTTCGGGCAGCTTAACTTGCTGACTTTGTATTTTAATTTGATAAATTAGGTATCACTTAATGACTAGTCTTTATCCAAAGGTCTCATCTTAGGTCCGGTCAATTATATGTGAGGTCGGAGTCACCTGAGCTCACAATTTCTATGTCATTGGTATCACATTTAAGAGAAATATATAGAGTGTAAGACAAGTAAGGTATCAAGGTACAATCAACGTTTTTTCTATGACGAATATCTTTGAGAATCTTAGTTATCACAAATTGATAATAAATTAGAAGAAAAATAGTCTTCAAATTGATTAATGGATTTGTTATGTAATTAATGATTCAATTATTTGAAAAATACATGATTTTTGTTGAATCGGTTGGAAAAACATTCATTTGATTGGATGGAAAGCAATGCTTCAGACAATCGTAAGTCATATCAACTGATCTTAAATACAGAATATCTAGAATTCAAAAGTCATTAAAATAGAAGAAGTGATAAATCAAATATAAATTACTCGAAATAGTGTTTCAAAGGCATAGAATCTGTTGAATAAAAGGCCAATAATTGGTTTCGTTCTGTAATTGATCTCAATTTAGTCTTCACTCGAAATCATTATTATAGTCGACAACAAACGACAAATTCAAACCTCCTTTAGTGATAAAAACTTACCTTAAATTAAATGCTTTTCATTAGAAATACTTTTCATTGCTATCAGTAAACTAATTGATTAATAAATTTAATTAAATCTCTCAATTATTGACCGAAAAGGAGGGGATCTCTACTTTTTAGGACATTTCCCTCATTATTATTATATAAATTAGTGTCGATTAGATTTAAAACCAATATCCAAATGAGAGTTCAAATTAAAATACACTCTTTTTTGGGAAACTATTGTTTTTGGTTTTGATTGGTAAGTTATCTTGGTCTAACTTAGCAGATCATCTCAATGTTATACTAATTTGGATAATAAATTCAACCAAACAGTGGTTCTGTATATTAAAAGATACAAACATTGGTTTAATTTGATTCTGAAAGAGACGATTGAATTAAAGCAAAAACGAATGGAATAATCATTTTATTTAAAACCAATATTTCTATCAATGAATACATTTTTTATTTCAACCAAACATTCGATTAAACCTTTAAATGAGTTTCAATTTCTTAAATGAAAAGACCAGTCGTTTGACAGATATATAGTTCTGTACTTAAGTTTCAGTTTTAAAATCAAATTAAATACGAAATAAGATTATTATTCAAACAAATTGTTTCGATTGAAACCAAGAAAACAAACGTAAAATTCAAAGTAAATTATTTTTTGTAAATGGATTCAGTGTTTCGATTGATTCAAATGAAATCAAATCTGAATATAAGGAGAGAGCGATCCAATCGATTGACTCAGTTTTGATTCCCTCTCTCTTTCCGCTAATCATTTAGTTATGGATTTTATTTAAGACTTTTATTAGAATTTGATATTTAGACCAAACAAACGGCTCCCGGTTTTCAGTTTACGACACGTTTGGTTGAAGCCATGGGTCGGCACCGGATGTTTGACTGTTGTTTTGGTCATTTAATCGTTTTATTTGAAACCAGAGTTTATTCTGATTTTTGCTGTTTTACTGCTTTTTGTCCAAAATTATGGATTAGTGTCACTTCAAACCCAACTAAAGGAGAGACACATTATTAATGGCGAACATAAAAACAAAGGGTGGAAAGGGTGCAAACCTGGTCCAGCCTTCATACATGAGCGCCAAGTTTTCCACATCCATCGCCTCCTTGAGAACATGATTAACCTGTTCAATTACACTAATCTTTTTGTTCTGATCCGGGTCTCTGCCGTCCAACTAATTTCAAGAATCAGATAATCGATAGAAAAATATTAATATTAATCAATATATTAATAATTGGGTTCATTCTGACCTTCATTTTGACTTTTTTCCAAACATTTGTCGCATAAGTGTTTCGTTTAACTGAAGACGAGTTCTTAGGATTCGACGACTTTTTAGTTTTGTCTTTTTCTGATGCCTTCGTCTGATTAGAAATGTGTTGAGGTCTGGAAGCGCTGACAATCGCTGAGTCATTCACAATAATGTCTTCCAAAGCATTAATTCGAGTCTCGTTTGTAGAAAAATCGTCAGAAATTTTGGGCCAATTATTCTGTCTTTCAATTTGACGTATTCTGGCGTTGAGTCTAACGATTGCCTCTGAGTTCTCTTTTTCCATCTGATGCTTAGGAATTAGTTTTCCCTCTTTGGCCAACTCTGATATACGAGCGCCGCCATAGATAGCACCGGTATAACCCTCTTCGTGATCAGGTGTCCAATCGATAAGCGGGTCGTAAACGAAAGCTTCCAATAGAGTCAAAAGGGTTTCCTTTCCTTTTCGAAGAACTCTGAGAATGTGTTCGCAGGACATCCTGAATGTGCCCTCTATTCCAGTTATACCAAAAGCATTGACCATATTTTGAGTCAAACGACAGGACACCCTCTCCGGTACGCGAAGAGTCTTTCCCTTTTCAAAACATATATTATAGTCGATATGAATGACTTCTCCAGTGCTTAAGTCTAAGAGAATGTTATCGAGATGTCTGTCCCCTAAGCCAATGATATACCCAATCATAGACATAACAGCATTGGAATACGTGAAGGTCTGAGTCAATCGCCAGTAGTCGTAAGTATTGACGGACGCACACCATATCTCTTTTGCGATCAAATCGACGGGAGTTTCTTTGATGAGTTCCTGAAGCACTTGAATCAAGACTTTTGAGGGCCATTCACTTCGATTGTTTCCAACGATTCCTTTGGCCATCAATTTCTTACTGAAGATCTCCGATGGCTTATAGACGGTATCGTTGGGACCCATATTCCCACTGATTTGGAGCGCTTTGTTCGGAGAAACGTCACGGTTTAGAATCCATTTCTTGTAGAAGCCATAGAGGGCCTGACCCCCGTCCACCCACTGAATGAGTCCAGATTTGTTTCCGAGAGGAGTCACTGAATAATGTCGGGCTCTGTAGTGAACCTTTTCCTGTTTGCTTTTGTCATATTTTATGATCATTTTGTTAACAATTGCGAGGAACTGCATAATCCGTTCGTCCAAATGAAGGTCTTCGTGACCTTTGAACAGATATGTGTGGGGTTTGCCGTCCGAACCGTAAAGTATTAGTTTCTTAGGTTTGGTTTTTGTGTGTAATGTCGTAACCGTTTTGCAAACGCGTTGTATCGTTATATTAGTGCCCGAAGTACTCGAGTGAACGTTCAGACCCGGCATTGGGATCACTGTGTTCTCCAGTGTCGCTAAAATGGGACTAATGTTATCCATAATGAGTTGGGAGCGACCGTTGGCCGCCATCATTGCCTTCTTCTGAATCAATTGCAATAACTGTTGATATGCAGTCAAAATCTGTTGCGGTTGTGTCGGATCTAATGGTGACCGAAGACATTCGATTGTATCAGCGATTGATTTACTGAAACAGCGCTGAAACCATAACTCGTGAGGCGTTTCCGGGGTTTCACTGGTAATCAATTGAGTCAATTCCAAGAAGTAAATGATTCGACGGAAGAAAATGTTATGTTTTTCTCTTATAATGAAATCCTTTTCCTCGTCTGACAACAGATTATTGGATTTGATTTTATTGACCTCTGACTCGAAAGTCGAGATCTGTTTCTTGAGTTCTCCCAAATGATTCATAAGAGTTCCGATCCACACCTCATCCCAGAGAACAGTTATTCGACGCAATTCGTGAACCAATGTCTTTGTCTGAGAAATTAATTGTGGATTTTGTTGGCTCAGAGTCTCGACGAGTGCTGCGTAACAGTTCTGCATTAGTGCCGACTCCTCTTCCTGTTCATTGATAACAGCGTCGACATCAAAGTCTTCATCGAAGTTGTCGTCAAAGCCTTTGCTGGGAATCGTATCGAATAAATACTCGTCTTTTTTGTTAGTGAGGGAACCGGCGACTGCAGGGAATACTATCAAATGCGGACAATCCCTTCCAATCCTACACAATAAGTCGCTAATACTCTGTCGGACGTAATGCTCGGGATGGTTGAGACGAGAGAACAATTGGAGGATAATGTGTTTCCAGGGCTCAGTGGGTGTGTTGGAGAGGCCCACCTCAAGAATTTCACGCATTTCCGGCGCGTGTTTTAGTATTAGTCGTAATAGTCTTAGGGTTGCGTTCACTGACTCACAACCGGTGTGTCCACTCATTTGCAAATATTTGAAATAAGAAGTGGCCGATAGTTTGTAGAGCGCGTATGCGTTCTCCTCTTTGGTGATGGCCCTGTGCTCCAGTTTGTCTTCTTCCAAATCAATTAGTTTTCGGCCCCATCTGTAACTCCAGGCGCCCAAAGCATACCAAGACTTGGCTAACGCCGGATAGTTATTCACACTGAAGAGCAGTAACTTTCCAATCAAAGTGTCGGACGGACCCAAAGCCTGTTCGCAATGAGTCAGATCATCATAACGATTGAGAAGTAGCGATAGGGAGGGGTGCGACACAGCATTAAGATTCTCCACATATTTCTGGTCCGACTGTAAATACTTGACTAAAGTGAGGAGCGATCGCGACATCGTTTCCATGTATTCGTCATTTTGTTTGTCTTCAGAATTACTCAACAGATGTGACGTACAATTGAGGAGTGTGTCGATGGCAGCCCTCGAGTCTCCGAAGCTGTACATGAGTTTAGAGCCCTCCCACTGGAATTTAATCAGTTTTGCCGATCGGTTGGTGCTATTGACCGCTTCTTTCATTACACTAATCAGTGGAGAGATATCATTGACTTTAACGGAAACGCAATTTGTGATCAATTGCTGTTTGGCTGACTCCAGATCACAGGTTTCGGCCGCGTATTCCAATAGAAGTGATTGCGAGAGCTTAAGGTTCTGTTGTTTTCGCGCAACTTTTGCGGAGATATAATTCAATTCATTAAACGAGTCATTGAAAGAGTTGTTTGTATTGTTTGTTATCTTTTCAGTCATTTGGTGGTAAACTTTGGCCCAAATCATGGCATTGACTAAAACACTGGCG
This sequence comes from Punctoribates punctum, assembly GCA_034698165.1. Classification (NCBI taxonomy): domain Eukaryota; kingdom Metazoa; phylum Arthropoda; class Arachnida; order Sarcoptiformes; family Punctoribatidae; genus Punctoribates; species Punctoribates punctum. The sequence continues at coordinate 16,047 of JAQGBD010000400.1, read as the reverse complement.
TTTGAGGATTGAAAACCACTGATAGGACTCAGAGGTGAGACTTTTCTAACAAATTTTGAATCATTTTTGATGACATTCTTCAATGCGATCGCATTTCTGTGCAATACATTTATGAAATGATTCTCAACAGAAGGACTGCACAGAAGAGGGATATGAATCAGAGGATTGATATTAGTGTCGATTAAATCTTCAAATTGTTTTTCTAGGCTTTCATTCGGTTCATTGAATTGGGAAACACATAATCTGTAGAGATTTGATTGTGATTTGTGATACATTGCGTTTGTATCCCATAAAAGACTGTCTCCGTTGTTATCTTCTACTTCTTGGGATAGATTCCAACTATCGTTTGGGAACTGAGATAAACATTTCAAATATTTATAATCAATATTTCGACTGAAAAGCGTATTATTTGAGATTTGATTTGTTTGTTGACTCCATTCGATCGCTTCATCGAATCGGCCGACACTTAAATAGCACTGAATTATCCGATTGTTCAGAAAGTCTGTTCTGTGGGACGACTTTTCTTCTTCAGCTGTGGTTACTTCGCTGTCAATAAACGGAGACTGAGCTCTATATCTGGTAATGGAGTCGTACTGATCCAAAGCGTTTTCAAAGCGTCCGTTTGCCTCTTCAGCCGCGGCTTTGATCCACAGATATTTGAGTCCGAGTGTCTGTTTGGCCCAAATATAATACCCCATCACAGCGTCGGCTGATTCTAATTGTATGAGTGCTTCGATTATCAGAATAAGGATTAATTCCAAATCATTTTTATTCTCTTTTTTGGAGGCAATGATTTCGCGGAGAAGTTCCTGTCCGTGACGGACAACAGTTGCCGGTTCTCCGCACTTGAGAGCTATCAACATAATTGACATTCGGTTGCGACCAATCCATTCGGCACACGTCCCTCTATTGGTTCGGAAAAAGGTTTTCGCCAATTTGGGGGTCGCATAAAGACGGGAGGAATTGCCATCGATTGCATTGTACACCAATTTCTCCATATTCTCCATCAGAAGTAATAACATTCGAACTTTAAGAGCAGATGAGTGCTGACCGTCCTTTGCCTCAGAAACAGATCCTTGGATTTGAGCGACTCTTCTCTTTATTGAGGCCTCGATTTTGGTGAACGTGTCCTGAGGTTTACCCAAAGGAGTGCGCAATCTGTTGGATATACAGAACTGGACGACTTCCCAACAGCACCAGAATATCTGAGCACTTCTGTGACTATCAAATACTTGAGTTATATTAAGAGAAGTCGAATAGTTTTGATGGCTTTTGGGTAAAGACTGGGAATTCTTTATGGGATTGTCATCACTAACACAACAGCGAAACCAACGCCACAACCATTTGTTGTCATCATTTTCGGCGTCGTTTAAAATATAGGAAACAATTGCTCGAAAAGAATTGGATGAGAAGGAAGAGGAGGGATCTCTTTGCATGAGTGCCGTCAAAGCTCTTCGTATTTCTTCGGGATATATGAAACCCTCTCTTCTCTGAATTGTGTCGGGACTGGAGGTTATATCCATTTCTTTAGTTTTGGTAACAGAGGGAAGAATTGCCAATAAATTTGAATAATTGTTCTCAACTTCTCTGTCAATGTGTCCGATGTGGAGATGACATGACTTTCGGTATTTTTCAAAAGCATTCGACAAAACAATGTCTGGAAAGGACTTAAGCACTGATTCCATGACTTTACAGCTTTTTATACAAATACTTTTGTCTTTAGAGAAGGAGAGGTCAGCAATGGTTTCGATAAGTGATATAATCTGATCGGAAGTGCTTAAGAGGTGTTGATGTGAGTGAGAATATTCCAAGATTTCAAGCGTCCAATCGATGCAAAGGACAGCCGTTTGGTTTGTCAGTGATTTCAGTTTTAATACAGAAATCAATAGATTAATAATATTTGACAAATGATTGGCGGAGTGGGGAGTCATCGAAGTGTTGAATAGGAGTCCGCTTGGATTTGGCTGAACAGGTGCTGAATTGGGAGGACTACTGATCAGATTACTGCTCGATATGAAGTGAATGTGTTTATTGCTGTGAGAATACAGTATATAAACCAATGAGTAGTGAATTGTTTCGTATTTCGCGGAAAGACTTTCGTTCGCGGATTTGATTATATTAAGGATTAAATCGATTAGAGTCGGTCTCAGAGCCCACATCAGTATCAGTGAGTGCTTTGTGTTTGCGATCTCTACCAACGATACTAAGCTCGACTGCACCGCATTTATGGCCTCTTCTTCACAATAATTTGTATCGCAATCGCTTTCACTTGAATCGACTGAAAGCACTATTTTTGATTCCAAGAGAACTGTTAGCGCGGACTCCATATCCGAGAGAAGACAACGATAGGCCTCTTCAAGAACGGCCACACTTTTAATCGATAGTATTGAGTGATGTAAAGCAAACAAACTTTTTTGAACCCCATTTGAAGGATTGAAACGCAATTTCTGACACTGGGATCCACTGACGAAGACTTTGTTGACGAAATTGACGGGTAGTTCCACATTCGTTGCTTTAATCACAGTTCTCATCAAATCGAGAGAACTTATTATGAATTGATTACTCGAAAAATCAAACGATTCCTGAATTTTGGCCAAATATATGAGTAATTGAGGGCTTATAGCAGTTGACAATTGTTTGAATGCGATGGACAGGGGGTCAACCGATTCCAACGTCAGTCGAGAGCAATGATTGGTTGCAATCACTAAATCTTCTGAGTGTTTGATGACTATAACAGAATTGACGCGATTTATGATAGTCTTGAGGGCATCGCTTAGGAAATCCCAAGTAATGGCTGGCGTCGAGTCCTGAGACTTAAACTTTTCCAAACTCTTCAAAACTGTGATATAAATTCTGATAAGAGCCGCCATTTTTAGAATCTTTTCATCCGAAGAAAGGTTTTCATTAGTAGAACGCGATCTTTGATTTGTTTGGAGATTCTTCGGATGATTTAATTGACTTCTGGTTTCGTCCATCAATTCCTGATAAAAGCGTTCGAAGTCTTCTATGAATTGTCCCAAAAGAGTGACCGTAAACTCGATGTCGAAGTGCCAAAAGTCCTTCAGAGATATCAACGCATTCTCTAAAGGTTTAGTCATAACTTCTTTATGACATTGAGTCGAATCCAAGAGCCAACCGATTAGAATATCGATGACATCTCGAAAGTGTTGTTTCATTAGATTTGGATAATGTTTGGCAGCGATTAACACGACTTCAGTTATGGTAAGCAATAGTTCGATGTTTTCGGCCTCTTCTAAGGCGTCCTTTAATTTATTCAAAATGGATCCCATACTGTCTTTGACTCCTTTGCCGCCATTCTCTATAATTTTATGCAAACTCTTGAGTAAAACAATTCGCGTTTCGTCAGTCACTGAAGTGTTGTATAAGTCGAACATCCAATTGAAGAGTTCTCTCGAGTGATGAGATAAACAACTGCTGAACGCAATCATACATTCAATTAGTTCTTTAATAATATCTGCGAATAACTTTGTGGTCAATATTCTGGTGAGAAGTCGGGTGACGTCATCAATGATTCTACTAAACAATAAATTCAAACAATTTTCAGATAAAAAACTTAAAAGAGCTAAGAGTGAGACATACCGCGGCTTTTCGACCACCGCTCGGGGAAAGGAATGAGTGCTAAACAGTTGTGTCAAGTCTTGCAAATACTTCGGCCACAACCGCTTCTCTCCGGTTTCAAACTGTTTCATACATATCTTCAGCTGTTTTAGGTCTGACTGAATGGTTGACACAGTTTTCTGAAGAGGCGCTCCTTCGTAGCCATTAGTTGATCGGGAATTATATGAATTGTTTTGATATCTGTCCTCATTCTGAGCGCCATTTCTTCGCTGAGTCGACACAAATGACCGCGAATTATATGAAGAATTATTTCCGTTATTTTGTCGATAATTGTAAACCATATCTGTGACCAAACCGTTGTTCGTCTCGTTATTGGATCTGTTCTTCTCGTTCTTCAGGTAAGACATACTCTGTTCTGGTCTTCAGACCATTCATTCGAAAGATATATATTTTTGTAGAACTGAAACAAAGATTAAAATCAGTGAAAACAAAACGAAAGTAAAATTCAAATCAATATTCAAATCGATTGAGAAAATCGTTAAACAAAACAATTATTTAAAAGTTATAAAAAAGTTTGAAAACAAAACCGAATTAAAGGCAAACCTTTTGATCACATTTTGGTTTCAATTGAATTGAAAATCAAAATCAGAGCAGAAAATAAGGAAAATTCAAATTAAAAAAACAAAATTAAAACCAAAAATCGTCTGAAATTCGTATTGAGTTTAATGTCCATCAAAGAGATTAGTCGTCAAAGAGTGGATTCTCCTCAAAATCATATGCTTTTTGAAGCCATCGATGGCTTAATAAGCGTTTAATTAATCGATTTGTTTAACTGTTAATCGAATTAACATTTTATCAGTTTTTCATTCATTTCTGATTACATTCAATGAAAACACAAATAAAGTGGAGTTCAATAACAGACGGAACTGACATCTGTTGTCAATCCCTTTAAGCAGTGGTCGTCACAAATATCCTGAATCCGGATCCTTTTGCCACTGGATTTGAACTTGAATTTTAACCAAACAATGGTTTACTCCCTTGAGTTGACTCATTTGAAGGAAGTCTTTCTGCAAATTCTTATTTTAAAACCATTTAAAAGGAAATTCACAGAATTCTGTCCAATGAAAAGAAGACAAAAATTCGCCAGAAATAAAATTAACAGAAAGTGGACCTTGATCATATCACCAATTTCGTTCGTTATCGTAATTATCATTAACCTTATAAATATTTTGCTGTACCCACAATAAGTGTGCCTGGTTATTATCTTTTACATTATTTCCAAATGTGAATAAACAGTTTTCAGTTGTGCAATATTTATTGCCAGATTGATCCAGGATAAAATCTCGCGGAAGTTTACTCAAAAATGTTGATAGAGCTAACATTTAATACTGAATGTGCTAGGTTGCATTTGCAGGTAAACTAAAAAAAAACTCAAAAAATCTGTCAATAGATTTCAAACAAGGTTATTCGATTGATTATTGCATAGAATTATGCTAGTTTCAATTCAAATATTACACAAACTAATGTCGAATTAGTTAACTAAAAATTAGAGTTAAAAATAACATCAACAGTCTCTCAGTGAAAGTATTAAATACAGGATTATCTTGATGATGATTCTAAAATTCAAAATATATGTGTAATTGAGCAAGGATAATTCTGTTTAAATTTCATAGCGTCAGGAATTTTATTGAATTTGAAATAATGGCAAATAATGACAATTAATGACAATTAATTTGAAATAAAATTTGAATATAAGTTATTAAATATTGATTTGATATAAATAATAAAAAGTAATAAAATGCTACGAAATTGGATAAAATGTATTTCTTTAAGGAATGTTTGATTAATAAAATACAATATTATATCCAAAATGTCTTCAAATTGGAAGATATTTTGAATAAAACTACATTTTGATTGCCCCTCGTCTCGGATTCATTGTTTTGTCGAAATATTTATATAGAATTATTCGATTAAATCAATTAACAAACTTATAATAACTTATTTTTCGTTATAAATACACATAAATTAAGATAATTTTCACATAAACTGAGAGATAAACTCACGAAAACACGAAGACTTTGAACAAAGAATATTAGGAGAGTCCGATAATTGTATGAGAATTACACAGAATTTGTATCTTAAGGAGAAAAAAGTTATCCTAATATCAGACGAAACAAAAACTAAACAAAATATTCACGAAAAGTATCGAAACATTGGAGAGAAGTCAGACATAAAAATAAGTTTACATTGAATTTGAAACAATCATTGAATTCAAGTGAAGACTAGGATTAATAAATGTATAAAAATTATTTAAATGCTTAAAAAAGTTTATGTTATAAATACAATAATCAAATAAAAATAAACTAAACTTTATTTTACAAAAGCTGTTAATCTATTGTTTCAATCGTCTCATTCTTGGCGACTATAATAGGATTAGTCACCGAAGTAATGATGTTTTTAAATAGAGTTAACAACTTTTCGGGCGGAATGTTCTGTATATGAATTGCACTGATTTACTAAACTATAGTTAAGTGCAATCAAAATATATGATTCATATAATAGTTGCAAATGTTTTGTTGAAAAACTATATAAAATAAGGCATTAATTAATAATAATTATGATTAGACTTAATATTAAATCATTTTTTCACAAACTTTAGGCTTATATTTAAGGCACTCTATGTATCAGCCAATAAAGGGTCGAACCCTTTAACACAGGGAATAAATGTTTAATAATGTTTAAAAGGTATAATACAAATAAATTATGAAAAGGGGTAAAAAAGGACTGCATTCAAGTCTAAGGCTAATGAAAGTTCGTTTTATGGGATTTTCAAGACTCAAACACACGTTCCTCAGAAATTTTTATCGAAAGGCGTTTAATTCGGAAAACGCCTGAAATGAGCAAAAAATAATTAAAATATTTATGCGATTCTTTACATATGATTCTTAATATTGGGCTACAATTGCATTGAGAATAATAGTCATCAAAATCGTCAAAATTATTATTATTATTGGGCTGTCATTCAAGAGTAAAAGGTCTGAAGAAATGAAGAATTTTTTTAATGGGGTTATTGGAAGACAACTAGTATTTTGTTGCTATTAATCATTGAATGTCTGCAAAAAATATCAAAGCACTCGATGTGAATATTAAGGCAATGAATTGGTTCGCAATATAATTATATAATCGATTGCTTAGTAATTATAATGTGTATGAAAAAAGTGATCATTTTTTGCTCTTTCAATGGAGTACCCATTGCTCAGTCAATATCAATATCACTGATAAATATATTTATAGGTTTTCTTCATTCATAAAATGAGATAATCGATAGAATTAATTATCAAAATATTTATATATAAAAATACATTTCGAATATAAAAGTAAAATAAATTATTTTTTTTGTTAAATAATACAAAAAAGAAGTCATAATCTAATGGACTGTTATTTAGTTGTATTGGTCTTAAACTTGATTTGATTTACGAGGAATGAGCTTAGCGTCGATTTTGCACTTATTGTTCACTTTCTTAATTGACTTTTGCTATACTTAATAAACAAATTAACAAATAGTTATTTGAATTAATCTTTTCTTCTAAATTACAAACTCTTTACAACATTTGTCTAAAAAACAAATTCAATTTCTGGTAGTTTTATAAACAATTGATTTGATTTGATTTGTCATTAGTTACAGAAAATTCATTGCAATCAAACAAATGGACTCAAAATATTACAAATAATTTGATTTTCTAAAGACCCGGCTATCAAGCCATGAATAGTTCGATATACCGGTTGCCAATGTTCTGGCGGTTCTTCTCTTGTATTGCACGTTCTGCGTCGGCCCGCGAAGGAAAGGTCACCATTGCCTCCCCGTTCGGTCTGCCGTCACCATTGCGTTGCAGTTGAATGCAGTCAGTCGTCAACTATTAACCAATCATTGATTAAATTCAGTTAAAAGCAAAATAAAGGCTTTAATTGAATAAATAATTAACGATTAAAACATTTTAATTGATCGATAATGACCAGGATCAAAAGTATCAGATTAACTCAAACTTTTGAAGTCATTTTTGGGAAAACAGAGATAATCGCAATCAATTAAAAGGAGATATTCGCCACTGTTTTCAGGTCACGGATCTGATATCTTATTTATGGGAACGAAACATATGTGACATAACTTGAGTTAAAAACAGTGTTTCAAACTTCGATAGAAAAAAGTGAATAGAATTGAAGCAAAGATAGGGACAAACATAGGGAACAACCAAAGCGAAGATATCATAGAAGTTATGTTTGCGCACAGAATCAATAAAGTCGAGCAAAAGTTCCCAAAAAGAAGACCCGTCGGTACCAAAAGACAGTAATCAGTGTTAATTAGATTGAAGCAAATTTCGAGACCCCTAACCTCCCAACCATTAAAGAAGTTAAGCACATCTTTAAGTTGAACAGAATAAGGCAATCCTCGCATGTTTACCATAGTTGGGCCCGAGTGGGCGTAGTATGTAGTGGGTGACACCGGTGGTGATGGGTATGGCCAGTAGATAAGATTGAATGGATTCGGATATCCAAATGAAGCGGGAATCCGTGCCTGAGTCAATGAGGCAGCGCTGGCCGCAGACACTGCCGTAGGAAGAACTTGTGATGTTTGTACAGGATATGGGTAGGCGCCATATGGGGGCGGCAATAGTGTGCCTCCTATTATAGTAATTCAATTATTAGATTTGTCTCAAATTGACGCTGACTTTAATTTTTGTCAAACCTGGGGAAAGAAGCTGTCGCTGCACAGGTATACCTCCCGTAAGCACCAGATTCATGTCATCGACAGAGCACTGGAATACTTCGATATAGCGCTGCTTTTTACCGAATATCATATATCGATGATGTCTTTGTTGGGCAGCCAACTGAGCCGACTGTTCCGAATCCATTTGAATAAATGCTTCGCCCGATGGCTGACCCTATCGTTGGTAAATAAATATAGTTTTAATCAAAGAGAAGAGAAGATAACGACTTATCTCAAAACTATTAGATAATTGACTTAAATATCAAACAATAGGTTAAGACAATGGGAATACCTGTGCATTGTATACCATATGAACGCCTTGAAAGACAATATTCTTGGCATGTTCCCCTAAAAATTCAAGTATCTGCTCGACTTGTGCCTCATATGGCAGACCCCTGAGTCGAATGCAATCTTTGCGAGAACCCGACGGCAACAGTTGTTGAGGTATGAGTGGAACGTGTGGCAGACTTGCTATCAAAGGCTGCTGCTGTTCAAAAGTTCTCGGATCCATACTTCTGTTGAGGACCTGGTATAGGATAAGAGCCAAATATTAGTGAAGACCTTACTTTCCAAACAAAAGCCTAACAATGAATTGATTTGAAATGCTTTCCATTTATTAATTATTTGATTAATGGACTATATTTCCATAGAAAATGTCATTAAAATAATAAACTTTAACTGTTGGACCGGTAGCCCTATTAGAGGACATCTGCCATTTGTCAGTTGAAGGCCCTCTCCCTCTCCCTTCCAAAAAAAAGTATAAAAAAGTTTCCTAAACTTTGATGACTTTTACATTCACTTTGATTGAGAATTCATGAGAGTCTCATATATTTGATTCAATTTGCATTCACTACTGTATTCATCTATGAGTGCTGTGCTGTGCCAGAGCATAGACAGATATGTTCCAATGGTGTGCCCAAAACACCTGCAGTAACCCTCTTTACTGCTTTACAGGTGTTTCAAACCATAAGCCAAACATATCACTCACTGAAACAGTAATAATAAAACAGAATATTTGCAAAACTCATCTAAAATGTGGTCGACTTTACGGCAAATATGTAATAATCCACTAATAAATTATAACATACTTTGTATGGACGCAGAAAAACCTGTTCTCTGCTATTTTGGGGCAACTCTGTTGTGAAAGTTCAAGTTGTTGTATATTATTCAATAGGAGAAAGGTTTATTTGGAATTTTTATTCCCTTTGAAAACATTAATTCTTCGAAATAAAAAAGTGTTTGAATCGTTTCGTCATTGATATTGACTGAAGTATTGAATGTTATTCAAAGTTAATAAAAAGGTTTCAAAGTCTTGTTAAGAGTCTCGCCATTGCATTAACTCTTTACCACTTCAGCCAAAGATACGAACAAAGATTCTCAAGAATTGTTTGAATACTCTTCAGTGAGAATACAAAGAGAGTTAAATATTTATACAAAGTTTCTATTTTTTCGGAGAAATTGCATTAAAGTAAAAATAGGATTAATGTTTGAAAACTTGATTCAAATAGTTTAGAATTCGTTGAGAATATCAAAAGAATTTAAAGTTAAGTTCACTAAAGAAACGTAAGAAAAATATCAAAAGTATTGTCGATTGTTATCAATAGACCGGAGATTATAAAAGCGTATCGAAAGCCAATAAAATCATTTATGAGACCACTATTTGGTTGAGGAAAACATGTCTTACAATTGATTTTCATTTGATTTAAATGAAATTCAATGAGTTTTATCAGATAAACCATAAAATATCACTTAAGTGGTAGAGAATAATATGGAAGAAATATTGCGAAAGTTGTGGTACAGACCTGTTGTACTTCAGCGGTTGTACTTCTGAAGAGTTCTATATATCGCGCGCCAATGACTTCGCGGTGCTTTTGAAGTGCTTTCACAGCCATGTCTTCGGTCTCGAACAGAACGAACGCATCGCCGGTCGCCCGACCATCAGATTTGCGCACAAAAAGGACCCCCTCTTCGCTGTGCATTACTTCACAACTATTGTCTCCATTTCGGAAAAACTCAATCTATAGTTAAGGAGAAAAAGTTTATTAAAAAGACAAAAAATGGTTTAATTAGCGCTCAGTAATGGAAATAGTTATTAATTGAAAGACTGACCACTTGTTGTGCTGTGCAGTCGTAGGGCAATCCTCTCATCCGCACAATGACTTGTCCTCCTCTGGATAGGAAGGCTTGCGCTTCATTGTTATTACCTGAGAAATAGATACGAGGTTTGACTTGAGGTTCATTTGAAATGCTTTCCAATTGAAGGTTTGAACAATTGATTAAACGGTAGTCAAGAGTCTGACTATTAAGACATGGATTATATAAATGGAATAAATTGATGCTATTCGAGGATATTTGTGTCGGAACTAAGTTTGGCACAAATGAACGGCTCACGAGAGTCGGATTAATCGCTGGATAAACACTTTGATTCATTGGACTGATTCGAGGACAGGACATAACTTAACTCATTTAAAGATAAAAACGTTGAAGAGTTGATTGAAATTAAATGTTATGAAACCAATGAAAAGCACAAAACTTTTTCGAAATGATATGAAATATCAATTGAATGAGAAATAAGCGCTGAGTTAGTAATGAATGAATGGATTGGTCTCTGAAACACCCAAATGTTGTGTACTTTCATCTCATTTCTGTTATCAATAAATGCGCAGAAAATACACTTAAAAGCAGCAAATATTGAAAATTTCGACGTAAGTCATAATTATTGAGATATCATCGACAGTCAGTTCAATATCGGTATCAGTTTTCTATTAAGACACCTACAGTTGTGCTGCACAGCTCTGGTGTGTGTGTCTGAGCACCTCCAAGGCCTAGTTGTACGATAGGCACCACCACTGCTCGGGATTTACATTAGCGGAGAACATGTGCTCCAATCATACACTCATTGAATGTTTTATTCGATAAAACAAATTAAACGATTCTAACGTATAAACTGTCATATGTTTTGGCAAAATATCAATTCGTATATTAATTCGCATTTAGTTTACTATCAAGGATAGTCACCCAAAAGAGCCAGGGCTTTAAATCCAATTTGTCATCAGAGACAGATTAACGATCAATTAGAAGAATCTGAATGTCATATTCAACCTGGAAATTGTTTTCTTCAAATTGAGCCCTTCCTGAGTATACTCCGTTTAATTAGAGAAATACTTAATTGAAATATGATTTTTGTATAAAAAAAAGTCGATCTTATAATTGCTGTTAGACTTGTGATTATGATTAGCGATAAGTGAATAGTTTGTCGTCGTTTTCACTATATTTATCATTTGTATAAATATATGAAACACTTAACACAAGTTTTAATTTAACGATTCTTCCAAACAAACAGATTTTCTGACTATTTTTGATAAAAAATAAAAAACTTTTTCTCATTAAATGTGATTTTGTTATTGAGAAAAAAGTAGCGCATATTTGACGTAAAACTCAAATTAATTATAATTTCAAATCGTAAGCAATAAATGGAATAAAAGTGAATAATTATCGGCTATTTTTTGCACACTTTGAAAGACTTGAGATTCTAATCACAAGCTTTTAAGGTTTGATTGAAAAATTGTCATATCGTCAAAACTTAGGGCTTTTTTCAAAGGATATTTCGAGTCTAAAAAGTGATGAGTTAGTGACTGACCTCCGGCAACATTGATGAAGTCGTCGCCATTGGCTCGATATACTTCGATATATCTCTGGCCAATATGGTGCTTATGCCTCTTGAGTGCCATATCCCGGTGCTCTTGATTGACGAATCGAACTAATGCCTCTCCGTTTCTGCGCCCCTGAGGACTCAAACAAAGAGCAACGCCTCCTCTGCACACAAAAACAAAATTAATGAATAATTTAATTAATTTGATTTTATTAACAGTTTTGTTGACTCAGTCTTTCTTCGAATCATTTGATCCAATTATTTGAATTGTTTTCAATTAAATCAAATTCTTTCAATCGATTAAATTAACTTCAATTAGAAGCAAAAGCAAAAATATTTGGCCTCAAAGTCTCCAATTTTTTTTTCTTTTGTCAAATAGTTTGCATTCGAAGGAAACAAATCTTAATACCAAATACAGATTTGTTTGTCACGAGTAGGACACGAGTTGGCCCATTGCTCTATCAGAGAAGGCCTTCTCAGCACAGAATTTGACAAAAAGGATAAGATATTGTAGTCATCAAAAGGGATGAATTTATCTGAACTTTGGATTACTTTATTCTCAGATTGGGTTATATTTTCACTCTCTTCGGATATATTAACTCTCAATAAATTGTAACAACAATTATATGATTTCGATCTTAAGAATTATAAATGTGTTGTAATTTGATTTGAATTTGACTCGAATTACAATTAAATGCCAATTATTCAGTAATTTTATATTAACTTAAACTTCAATTGAATTAATGCAAAGACTGAGAGATTTCTTAAACGAATGATAAAAAGTCTCTGAAATGATAGCATATTCACAAAATAAATGCCTTACTTCACGATATTTAATCCCTTGAAGAATTTGGCAATGTCCTGATCGGATGACTGCCAGGGCAGCCCCCGGGCTCTGACCACTGTATTGCTGTCAACCACTTCATTCTTAGTACTGAAACATTGGGAAAAAACATTGAATTGTTGTGATTTTGTAAATATGTTTAGATATCAAGTTAGTTTGAGCCCGATTTGAGCAAGGTCTTTTAATTTATGCTCAAAATAAATTTAATTTTCACTCATTTGTAATTCAACAAGATGGCAATCTGGTGTAATAAAACCTTTTAGAAGATGAGTAAATGATCAAGATTCATCTAAAGATAATTTTGTTTTTAAAATTTCATTAAATTCAATAATACTTTGAAATCTTGAGTCAAAAATTGAATTTTTAGTCTATAATTTGAATTCAACCGATTAAATAAGCAAGGAGATGTTTTAAGTTAATGATTAACTACTCTAGATAATTGAGCATGAGAATTAACACATTGTAGCTATAATTATGTTCTGGCTAATCCATTAACCAAATGCATTTTTATTGCAATAATGATGTGCGATAAGATCATGGTTGAATTATAAATTTTCAAATGAAACCTTGAGAATTTATCACATGAAGTTTTATCGTTAATATCTGGGAGAAGTAATTTTATTCAAATAAAAATTTCCTGTATTTTGAATTTATGGACAAAATGTGAGCCTAAATATGCGTTAAAAAGTTAATTATAATTCATTTAACAGACATTTAATAGTTTTTAGGCTTTTTTCCTGTAAAACTCATTCAATTAACATGATAGTTTTGTGCGAACAATCAAATAACTAATATCTTGAGCCAAACCAAAGATATTTATTAGAAAAATAAAGATTTCCTCTATTTTTAAAGAAAAGAACCGCATATTTGTTGGGCTCAGAATAATGAGTGAAAAATGGTTTTGAAATGTTTTTAATGGACTATAGATAGTATACATGTATTACATACCATATTCCGGGCTCTAATTTATCGCTCACTACTTCTGGGTCTTCAAATTTATGTCCTAAACATTTGACAAAATGGAAAAATCTTTAGAAAAAGTGGTCTTAAATTGTTTGATATATTGAAAGGGAACGGAATGAAGAGTAAGCCCTAATTTATTATGTCACTCAGGTTTAGGTTTGGGAACATTTTTGTCTTCATATCTTTGGATCTTTTACTTCAAAAGAATTTTTGCTCAAAAAATAGAGACCAAACCTAAACATAAAGTCAAACCGTTGCCAATCATCTGAAAAGTTTGGAAACTCATCGAAGAGTAAACGATTAAAATATTAATCATTAATATCTCTAATTGAGAATCGGTTGCGAAATAAGATGAGGGAAAACGTGGCGATTCTCTTATCATATTTTGTGGAAAAAGTTTGAAAAAGCGATAAAGAGTGCATTTGAAAGTGATCTTGGAAATTACTTGGAAATCACTTGCAAGTCGTTTATGGTATCGTTAATGCTATGAACCCAAACATTTTCATTGATATTCATATTATAATCATTTTTTCAATTGATGTCTACATTTTGTTATAATTCGCAATTAAATGTTTGAAAAGCAGCGCCGGGTTATCGTAATTTTGAGCAGCATTGGGTCTATCCTTGAGGGCAGTACGGCTTGAGTAGGGTCTGAGTGCTCGCATGACAACTCATGGCTTTCGAAAAATAACTCATTTTCGCAATACAGGCACTTCTCTCAGACATTCAATGACGGGATGGGATTCCCCTCCGCAGCGATTGTCTAAAATCCAGTATTAGTTGTAGAGAAGTCCCGCCTCCCTCTCCCCTTCACTGACTTTAGTATGAAAGGTAAATTTGTTACAAAAGATACAGCGGCTCAAAACGGAATCGCTTGAGTTATTCTGTGTTCCATCAGTGCTCTGGAGAGCCAGAGTGAGAGTCGGGTTGTTGTCCTTTAGCCCTTCAATTTGCAGTGTTTGTGCACTGCCTCTAACTATGAGAAAAATGATGCTTCGCTTCGATGTCTGGAAGGCATAGAATGTAATACAAGTATGAGTTATGCAATTCGTGATTCAGGTATTAAACGCTTTGGGATATGTCAGACGACTCAGACCTCAGCCACTAAAGCAATACTTATCGCAAACCAAGAGTTTAAAAGCGAATGAACTAAAATAAAACCCAAATTTTTTCTCCACTCTCTTTCTTAACCCTAAACTACGGAACGGCTCGAAAGACAACAAACAATTGCAAACAACGTCTCTCTTCAGCCAAAATAAATCAAAGAAAAGTTTTCTTTTTTAATACAAATTCTTATTATTATTCACGTCTAGTATTTTGAGTAAATCTCAGAGCCATTAGTCTTTGGGTGAAGTGTTTCTCTCCAGTCATTCAATTTTCATTCAAAATAATATACATTTTCTTTCTGTCTCTGCTCTCAAATGACTGCATTTTAGTATTGCTTTGACTTAATTGAATACAATTTCAGATTAATGGCCATAAAAATGTGTCCCTAAGGAAAGACTCATTTCTTTTGAATGGAGAGAAATATAATATTCATAATCAGTTTTGAATTTTATTTTGTGAAACACATCCGACTGAATGACAAAATGCTAATAAGTCTTCGCTTCACAAAGTTTTCCATAAAAATAGAGATTAACGAAGAAATTGTTGTTTTCTTACGAATAAATTGATGGGAAAAATATATTTAATGTTGACTCAACTTTTTTTTAATGCAAAATAACGAGTATTTATCTTAGTTTTTGAATTTGTTTAAGAATTTCAATAAAAACAAACTCTAATCGCAAATATTGTCACTAAATTGCAATAAAAGAAAGTGAAGTTTATTAGTGGTGAGCGCACTCTTCAGACCAGAGTTGCATTCTTTGCCGCAATAATTAACATATCTTTGACCTTAACATTAAATCTCTTCTCTATCATGAATTTGGTCGCGAATTCTCAGCGAAAAAAATTTGTGAACTGAAGTCTTGCGAAATATTTTACTAGAAATATATCATCGGTTCATATATTGGCTTCGAATTGGTTTCACATCGTATTGATGTCTATCAAACTGGTTCTACGGGTTACCAACTTTTCCATCAAATTCCTCCAACATATTCAAGAGTCAAGACATGGCCACAGGATAGGCATTCAACAGATTCGACTTCAGTTTAAAGACAACTGTCCAAAGTAATGCGAGAGAGCGAGAGAGAGAGAGAGAGAGAGAGAGAGAGAGAGAGAGAGAGAGAGAGAGAGAGAGAGAGA
>JAQGBD010000399.1:0-32098 GCA_034698165.1 Punctoribates punctum | reverse complement strand
AGACGTGTGTCTGCAAGAAGTAGGCGTCGACTTGCATTTGCTGCAAACCATAGCGACTGAATGTCGACAAACGGACGCATTCTATTAATGTCTTCAATTATTTCAAACATTAATTAATGAATTATATAAATAATTGTTAACTACTTTTAGTCCAATTTTGATGATTCCGGTCAGGACTGAGAGTCGGGAGAACTCAACGCTTCCGAATATCTCTATTCTTTCGGTGAATAACTTCTGGATGTTTGACATAAGACTGTTATCGAAAGTACTTTAAAATAAAATTATAATTAGTTTTAATTTCTTCAGATTCTAAGAGAAATGAGTGAAACCTCGGGCCGTATGCGCTCCAATTGGATGACTTATTGGCTGAATGTCTTCCCCCTAAACCTATTGCACTGAATGTTCTCCGACTTCTACTGGAGTCAGAACTGCGTTCGAGTCGAAGTCCCTCTTCGTAGAGCTGTCCCACCTGTGCATCCATTTCAGCGATATCTTCGATCACTCTTTTCATGACAGAGCGAACAGATCGGGGCTCCACTGAACTCAACCAGTCTCTGGTCTCAACACTTTTCCTAATCATCTGAGATATGTTGTGTCCCTCTAAGCGTACGAAATGGTTGATCAGTTTCTGAGCGGTTTCGTGCGCTTCTTTGCACAGATCAGACACCGGAGTCACTCGTATAGTGCTATTCGAATGGATATTAAACTGTTCGTCAGTGAAGGACAGGATATAACTGATTATTGAGTTATCGAAATCCAAACAAAGTCGGGACAAAAGAAGAATCAGTTGTGAGGGCGGAGACGTTGCCGTCGAATAGTTTTTCTCGTAATCCAAAGAATTCGAGAGAATATATCGAATAAATCCGATGACAACCAGTTCTCTGACCAGTTTTGTGCTGAAATTCTGTTGGAATTGTGTTTTGGCCGCAAACGTTACTTCAGGATCAGTGAAAGGCGTGAGTCCGGCCACTACTGACTTAACCAATTCGCTGATTGATGTCTGAAGTGTTATCAACAGATCAGATAACGTTTGCTTTTCCATAATAATCGCATTCGTGGCAATTGATGCCGATCTCGAAGACGAGCCATGAGATGAAGTTGTGCTCAAAATGGAATGCCTTAAATTAGTTAACTCCTCCTGATATTTGACTTTAAGGTGAGATAAGAAGTGCTGGCAGTGGTCTTCACTGGCCTTCTCTACGATATGCATCGCTTTGACTGAGAAGTCACTCGAATTATAGATACGATTCAGACTTAGAAGCCTTCGGTAGAGTCTGTCCAGTGCTCTGACAAACAAAATCGTATCGTTTGTTGACTTCTTTTCCGACTGAACTCTGTTTAAAATTCTATCGAAAAACAAATTCATGTTTTTATCGACGAATTCACGTAAAGTATTTTCGACTCCTTTTGTCGATTCATTTGACTTATTGAATGTCTTTTGAAGGAATATATCGGAAAAGAATTGGATTGAAAGCGAAAGAGTGCCCAGAAATCCATTGCACGCCATATCGATGTACTCTAAAATATCCTGCAATTGATTTAAGGAATTAGAAGAATGAGAAAAAATTATTGTCGAATACCATAACGGTTTGGGAGTCATCGGAAGTGCTGTTTAGAGCCTTCTTTGCTGAATCGTTTTGATAATCAAGCTCAATTAAATTGCTTTCCAACCGTTTATCAGACCTTAAATTAGGAATTTGTTAACAAATATCACAATAAGACTCTTAATGAGACTCACATCGAGAGGTACTCTTTGCAGAGTTTTTCTGTCGGTTCCTTCAATTTGAGTAATAATTCTATGCTTTCATTCAACTGATTGGGAGATGCCTTCAGAACAGAACATATTTTAATAAATTAAAATCAAGACTAAAACAAAATACCTCTCTATTAGAGAGCTGTTGATATAGTTTTAGTTTCAACTCTTCTACGATCGCAAGACTTTCATCTTTGATGGCCTCAATCGACGGGAAGTGCGAATATTGGTTCAAAGTTTTCTCAGCCCTCAGATAGTATTTGACGGCTTCGTTGTATTGGTTTTGTTCAATAGATTCGCGCATTTTTGGTGACAATTCAAACAGGAATTGAAGTCTTGTCAGCACTTCGTGAGTGTTCGCCAGTTTTGACAACTCGTGTCGCCTTCCCTTCAAGTTGTCTGATATATCTTCACTGCTTTTAGTGATCACTTCCATGTTTTTGGACAACAGATTCAATTCTTCTTCCATTTTATCAAAATGTGAACTCATCTGAAGAGGAGAGGCATAAGTAAAGGAGAAAATGAGTGCCAACTGTTGTGTAATACCTTTTGTATGGTTTCTGTCGCGGAAATGAATTTATTGTAATTCTCGTAAACCAATGTTTGCATTTCACTGTCCAAAGACTGGATCTGTTTGTAAAGTGTTTGTTCGCATTCCATTAGGTCCGAGAGGTTCGACTCTTTCAGCAGCTGTCAGACCATTAGTTATCGGTTTAAAAGATAATTACAAATGGATTCAATTGATTTACTTTATTTAAATAGAGATCGCAATTGAAGTCCGCGCTATCGATATTGAAAGGATCGCAAACTGAAGAGCTGTTCCTCTGTTGGTCGGTCTCACTGTAGTGCTGTCTGAGAACAGTCCGCCCTCGAGGTCTCATTCCGTTGATATCTGCACTCATTTCTAATGAAATCAATTGATTCCAAATAATTATTAATTAAATAAATTGATTAATCAATTGACTAACCATTGGATGCCATTTGTTTTTCTCATATCTTTTTATAAATTATATAAATTATTCAAATTTGTAGTCAACTAATGAGAAATAATTCAAATAAACATATTTTCGAAATTATTTATTTGGTTTTAAGAAACAATTATTTATAATTCAATCAAAAACATTATTAAAAGGATTTGTTTTGAATCAAGACTTTTGATGTAAACAAAAGTTATTTTGAGTGTAAAACACAGCGAATGAGTGAAGGCTTTGAAAGCATTGCATTGAAGTGTCATTTAAGGTGTAAATCGTGTCTTACCTCAACTCCAATGCAAAAATCAGTTTATCCAAGTATACTATGGAGGTTTCCTATGCAGGATCAGTTTTGTCTTTTTAGTTATTCAGAGAAAATCCTGGAAAATCATTTCAAAGCTAAAATTGAATTTGGTTCAAATGAACAAGGTGATTAGGTTGAACCCTTGGTTATCTTTCGAATTTAAATCCAAATGAAAATATCAAATCGATAAAGACTTACCGGTGAGAAATTGGTGATATCTTGGTGAATGTTGTATTTGGCCGTAGGAGTCAGAAGCACCAGGGCTGCAGGAGTATTGCTATGAGCTGTGACTCCTGCGGCGCTAGTACTTAGAACTCTGCGGCTCTCCTCTTATGGCCTGTCCTCACAGTAAACCACTCACTGAAGTCCAACACAAGAATAAACTCCAAAAACAGACAAAACATATATTTTATTATCAACTTTTAGATTAGTTTTGTCTCACTATTGGCCAGAAATTAATGAGTGGACTGACTCACTCACTCACTCACTCACTCACTCACTCATAGCTCATAGTCATAGCTTTTCTCAGCTTTCACTCTGTTATCAATGCTATTAAATGTTAATTCAATTGATGTTAATAAGGAAGTCGAGGATAAAGATGAATGAGCACAGAGTCAGGAGCTGTTATGCCTCTAATATGTCTCCCATTAAATGGTTTTAAATATTGGATAAAATTAATGCAATAATAATATTCAGTTATATCCAAATCTTTTTTGTGATCTTTCAGATTGTTATCATTTAAGTGATTTCATAGACTCTTTTGTAGACACAGTTATTACAGTTGGAAGACTCGGATACGGCATTTGCTCATAAATATTGCTTCAAATGAACCATTTTTATGAGAAATATAAAAAGAGGAGTCACTGGCGTTCACTTAAGTTTAATCTAAATATATTTTATTTTTAATCATGATTTTGAAAATAAATTATTCTGATTGTCTTAGAGCTGATATAATTCTGTCTGGTGTTCAAGGTTTCAATTATAGATAATCAGGGTCCAAAGTATTAAAACTTATTTCTTATTTCAGAAGTTAAAAACAAAAACTTAGGAATAATTTTATTCATAGGATATATCAGGGATGCGGAAGGGGGGCCAATGGCTTAGGCCCCCCTAGGCTCAAAAATTTCAGATTTGCCCCCCCTAAGGTTTTGAGAAAAAACGCGCGACGGCAATTTTGTCTGTAATTTTCGGTAAATTTGGCCATTTTAACCCGATTTTAACCGAATTAAGTACGTTTCTAGCTAAATTAGGCCCCAATAAACCGGATTTAACCCGAATTAGACCGAAAATGGCCGTATTTGGCCGAAAAACGGCTTTTTTATTTGGCCCCCTAGGCTCGAAAATATGGGATTTGGCCCCCCCAGACCGAGACCCGTTTGGCCTCCCCCTACGGCCCCCCCTAGAATCGCGGACCTTCCGCATGCCTGGGATATATGTCTCTTAAAAAGAATTTTGATTTAATTTAAAGGCAAAGAATGTGTGGAAACAAACCTTCGAATTGTTTGGCAAAAACTTTTATTTTGTGGAATAGTATTCATTTAAAATCTATTTGAGGTCTTTGTTTCGCCCTCTCTATCATCCTCTCGATTGTAATCAATGTTAATCTCCTTTGACATCTTAGGTCGAGAACTTGTAGTTCATCACACCCATTGATGACCATGTTCAAAATGTTATCATCAATATATGGATGGCTGGATAGAAATAAATGGCGAAGTTTTTTGAGACCATATAAATATTGGATCGACTCCTTGTTGTCGACTCCAATGTTGAGATTCAAAAATTAAATTTATATGAGATTCCCATTGAAATCAAATTATTCTCAAAAACTATAATTATTGATGACTTCCTTTCGCGTCTTTTTTCCGAAGTCTCTAAAATCTGTAATTATATTCTTTTCAAAATAGTGAAGAAATTGAAAGAAAATTGTGAATTGACATTCTACATTCTACAATGTACATGGTATCCTTCCATTACACAGAATATTTTTATTAATTTGTCCTCAACCCCACAATTTATAGCCCTGAACAGGAATGTCTGCGAAAATTAGATTTCCTTCAATAAGTCACTTAACTGTTCCAATAGATTAGACAAAGAGGCAATACTTGACATTAAGTGAATGTATATTGAAAGAGAAGTAAACATTAAATTCATTGTTAATTTCGTATTCAATTGAAGACTCCGTTTATTGTTGTGTTTTGCGGTTTGATTCAAATTCCGTTGAATTCATTTGAATTGATATCAGTTTATTACACAAAAAAGTATTTTTTATATCAGTTAATTTGAAATCAATGGCCAAAAACAAAGGCGAAGGGTTTGATATACTAAAGAAACGTGGTTACGCCAACTTTGTGGCCCTGGACTCTGGCGGTCAGGGAAATGTCTATAAGACCAGTAAGAATAAGATCACATACGCGGCTAAAGTGGTTCACATAGAGAATATCGACAAGAATTTAGATGAAGACCTTCAAAGAGAACTGTCAATCATAAAGGGTGTAAATCACCCGAACTGTATAAATGTTGTCGATTTGTTCAGAACATTGCATAAGGTATACATTGTTATGGACTTTATGCCCAATAAAAGTATTGGCGATGAAGTGGACTCAAAGGGCGCTCCCATTTGTGAGTGGAAAGCAAAGGTCTATTTCAGTCAAATAGCAAATGCAATTAAATATCTGCACAAACACAATATCGCGCACCGGGACCTCAAGTTAGACAATGTTCTTCTCGACCAACACTTCAATGCAAAAGTTTGTGACTTTGGTTTCAGTAAATTCATCGCAAAGGATAAGAAAACCGGAAAAATGAAGAAAAGCGAATCATTTGTGGGAACGCCTTCTTATGAACCGCCAGAATTGTCAGTCGCCAAACCTTACGATGCATTCAAAGTAGACATTTGGTGTTTAGGGGTTTGTCTCTTCGTTATGGTTAACTACGAGTATCCCTTCAATTGCGACGAACCAAAAGAGAAGAGATATACCAAACAAATGAAGCGATTGTATAAATATGAGCCCAAAGTCGATAAAAAGCTGAGCGCCATCGTCAAAGACTTGATCAAGAAATTGATGGAACCTGTCCCCGAACAAAGAATGAGTATTCTCCAAGTATGCAAACATCCCTGGGTTCCCAACACTTTCTATGATTTGGACACTTCTAAGCCTAAAGAGTCTTAAGAATCAGTTTAATGAATAATTTTTCGATACAACACTTCATTTAAATTCGGGAAATTTTGACACATTTTAAGTACTTTTATTCACTTCTATATTGAATTTGTTTTCAAAATTATATTTCATTAATAAATATGAAAATAAATAAATAAATAAATAAATATTATAATTAGTTTTAACTCAAATATCTCTATAATCGATATATTATGAATAAATACACAAATATTTTAAAATTAAGTAAATTTGGACTTAAAAACTAACTAGATTATATCTGATTTAAATAAATCCTTGATATTTCACTCGAAGTTTTGTTCTTAAGTATGAAAATTAGAGAATAATAAACAATATTTACTGAATTAGTGTTAAATACGAGGAAAATGAGTGAATGTTATAACAGGAAAGAGTTTAGGTATGAATTCTCATATGTCTGTTCAGATTTCCTGACTGTGAGAACCTGAGGAGACAGAGTTGGCACTGGTATGGCTTTTCTCCGGAGTGTATCCTTAAATGTTTGGTAAGCGTCGAGCTATCGGAAAATGCTTTCTTACACGAACAGCACCGGTACGGACGCTCTCCTGAATGGGTTCGCATATGTGTTGTAACGGATGAAGACTGAGAAAACTTTCGTTCACAGACTGGACAACGGAAGGGCTTCTCTCCACTATGGGTTCGGATGTGTGCCGTCAGGTTCGCCGCCTGAGAGAAAGATTTGTTGCAAGTATTGCATCTGTTGGCGAATCCACACAACAATTATATTATGAATGACTGGTAAACAACTCCTGTCTAATACCTGTACGGTTTCTCTCCGGAATGAGTGCGCAAATGGGTCTTCAGAGTTGAGGGTCGGGCATATGTCTTACCACAAATGCGACATAGGTTTGTACATAAAGTGGCGGCGCTTTTATCACTTGTCTCTCGATTGGGCGTTAAGCCCATCGACTGATTACCACTTCTTTGGTGTTTATTGTTCTTCATATGTCTGTGAATATGGCAGTGATTGTGATACGACTCACTCGGCCTTTGCTGACCACTCGATAGGTTAGACTTCTGAACGCCTTTCATATTACAAATGCTTCCGAATTCTTTCTCGATTGGGGGTAGACTTGTATTCATGTGCTCTGATGTCGGCCTAAACTCTGCGGTAAAAGTGTATGAAGTGGGAGAGGGAGACAGATATGGCGGATGTATATGGGATTGTGAGGGATGATGTGGTGGCGGGTGATATGGTATACTTGTATTCCCCAATTGACTAGAATTGTTGTTTTGAAAGTTAGAAACGGGAGCCGTCCACTGAAATTGTTGAGGATCAGGGTTATTGAAGCCCATGGTCATATTCATTGATAGGTTTACGCTCATTGAGGCCGTAGGCATATGAGGGGAGTGTTGCATATGTTCGGGCATTACCGGGTTCGGCAAATATGGACTATGACCCGACTGACTAGACTGAGGGCAACCACTGCTGGCTGTCATTTGTATTTGCGGGTGAATTACATAAGAAGCCAATGACTGTGGAGGTGAGTGCGGAAGAGGTGCTCCGTTATAGGTATTGTTCCCATAAATAAAAGCCGGAGATGTGGACTGAGGTGGAAAGCAAGGGTTAGGCGGGGGATAATTCTGGTTCTGTGCCGGTGGTCCGGAATATTGGTTTTGGTTATTGTAGTAATGCTTTGGGGATACAACTGATGTCTCCGTTAGTTCTGATGACGACATATACAGTCTGTCGGCTTTTAAATCATTGACTTTATTGTAGTTTTCAAGTCTCCTATGAAAGCAGAAACAGACAAAAAAGATTAACACTTACTTGAGTTGAACGCAAATCAGTTAAACTTGGAGTGGATTAAAATAAGGCAAAAGCTGAGTGACCACCCATGGGGAGCATTGCACTAAATGCTGCTCTATTTGTCACCTTAAATAAGACAAAAGGTTTTACTTACTGGCAATTTGGAGAACTGCAGTTCAATAGAGAGGACAAGGGATCCAATTCCATGGCTTGGGAGTCATTCGCTACTATAAAGGATTCATCAGAATGTGATAATTGGCTGCCAGTCCAGCCTTCAATGGAGTGGCTCCCAGACTGATTATCGAACCACTTTGGCACTGGTTTTATAGCCTCATCCGACTGTTCAGACTCTGAGCTCTGAACTGACGGCAAATTGCATAAAATGTAAAAATTGTTATCCATTTCTAACTTATATTCATATTCGGCTCAGTTATGAAAACTTCAAATGTTTCACAATTTATAGTTTTCTCTAAAAATTATTAAAACTTTTATTTTTCAATAAATGAGAGCCGAGTCGAGAGAAGCTTTTCAAGTTTGGTCTTTTCATTCACATCACTAAATAACTGTTATAGAAACCAATTTAATACAATTCTTAATATGAAGTCACAGTTTGAGAATCAGTTCCATAGCTGGTCAGCAACTGAATCGTTGATCAAATCAAAGACATTCTTCTATGAGTTTATGGCTTCCCTTTTGAATTAATTGGAAAATTTACTCAAATAAACTTATTTTGGATATACTTTCAATCAATAGTTGGGCCCAAATGAATGAGAGCCGCAGTCGCACATCCATTACATCCATTTTTTGGACACTACAAACCAATCTTACGTTTGTGTTGTATCACATCCTCTCTCTTTGATTGGCTCTAAACAAGAATCGATTTGTTGGCCGAAAATATAGGAGTTTATCGACAAATGCAAAGCTCTATACTATTATTAAGGCTTCGCTTTTATAGAAAAGCAAAACTTCAATACTTTTCTTCTAAGGTTTCAAATGACTAATAAAAGCTTTGATTTGATTTCGAGGAATAAACGAAAGAAAAACAATTAAATCAAAATATAATAAAGTTTAAGCTTTAACTGAGAGATGACAACAAGTATTCGCCAATTGATTAGTCAAATGTTTTCAAGTATTTTAATATTAATAGAGTCGGAGCCGAGATTTAAAAAGAGTTTCCGCAGTCACAGCAGGTGTTGGTTAGTATACCAGTGCCGACCAATTTGTCACACATTCGTCGGCCGAGTTATAGTTATACAAACAGATCCTATAAATACAATGACTGCAGTCGACTGAGAGCTCCACTTTTGAACCGAACCGAAACCCATTTCCCTTGTATTTTGTAATATGATATTCATATAAGAAGATAGAGACGACTTGACAGCACTGTTTAGTATCATCACTACTTCCAATACTAATTACTGGTAGAGCTAATAATTTTAAGGACAGAATGAGTGGTCTCCCCTTCACTCCATTTCCTATTAACTGTTTTTAAATAAATAACCAAAAATTCAACGAATTTTAAATTAAATGAATTTCAATTTATAGTCATTTATTGGAAAACCATTAATCAATTCTTTATTCAATGCAAAAGAGTTAATAAAAACGTTTTGGTAATTGTATTGAAGGGTTAACTCTATTCTGAGCCAATATGAGGTTCGGCCGCAACGCGTGCCTTAAAATTGAAATTTGGGACAAAAATAAAAAGAATGAAATAAATTGAAAGCAATTCTATTGATAGGAATCTGTGATCATCTGATGTGCCGATTGTCTGCAGACTGCAGAACATCTTTTGACGGCTTTCCCTACAAAAGCAGTGTCGGAGTGAATGTCCTCAAAACGAGTGCTCTCTTATCTCATTGGAATCAATTACAAGCAATGAAATGCACACTTCATTTGTTAGAATGTTTTCTCATCTTTTAAATGGATGTAAGCGTTGTTTTCCAATTTGATGGTCTCAGTGAAGGTACCGACAGTCCAAAGAGCACGTGCACAGCCCTGATCCTATTTGTCCGATCCTATCCGATAATACCCTACCCTTCAGGGAATCTAATGCTTCCTATTTTTTAATGTCTAATATAATGGACTCAATTTGAAACTCTTGAAAACCGGGAATAAGTGAATAATTGGTCACTTCTTTGAATATTTGAACAACAATTAGTAATTTTTGCCTAAAGTCGGTCACTTAGTCTTCACTCGTTTCGTGTGTTTCTCAGTTTGACATCTTTGATGGTAAACAAAGAATATAATTAATTTAGCATTTCTTTGAAGATAAGCTATTATTGACAGCACTCTAAATGGTATTCAATAAGTTTTATCAGAGCTTTAAAAGGGATCACAATTTAATCACAACTTTTAATAACTCTCTAACCAAACATCAAATGATAAGCAAAGTATGGACACTTTGACGAGCACTGGAATCCAGGTTATACTTCAAAAAATGAGTCATCCCTTTAATAGGTCCTAAACTTAAATGAAAATCATATGAGAAATGATAAGCCCCGGCATGTGTTCCAATAGCCAATGCCATCGACGACATGTCAATAACCCTACAGTAGACAGAATTAAAATGTGTTGCCTTAGTTCTAATCAATTTTACCCCTTTTCTTACTGAAGATAATAAAGTGGTCAGCAGTAAGTAGTCTTGGTTTTGATTGGGTTTGGACCCGCCCCTCACTAAACGCATATTTAAGATGAAAACTTGAGAGCAATCGATCACAAAATCAATTTAATCATTGAATGCAAAAGTTTTCAAATTTCAATCATTTCAATAAAATGTACGAATTGTCTGAATTGAGTCAATTTGGTGAATGTGGTCATCTTCACCACCAACTCAGTCATAGTCACCGAGCCTTCAATTGGTCCCATTTGCCACTCAAGAAGAGACCCATCAAAGACATCTTCATTCAGGAAAATTTCATCACATCCTTAAAGCCGTATAAATGTGGGGAATGTGGTAAACAGTTCTTCAATGGCAACAGATATCGAGCACATCTTCGCCGTCACGAAAGCAAACGCAGCGGTCGATATCGATGTTACGTCTGTTACAAGACATTTGTCCAGCGCTCGAGTTTGACCACACATTTACGTATTCATAGCGGGGAAAAGCCCTTCTTCTGCACCGAATGTTTCGACAGATTCGGTGATTTCTCCACTTTTACAAAACATAAAAGAATACACTCCGGAGAGAAGCCCTACGCCTGTCCTGTATGTCAGCGCTCTTTCTCTCAAAGTGGAAACATGCACCGGCACTTGAAGGCTGTCCACCAACCAGATTCACCTTAAGTATGAATTTATGATCGATTACGTGATTCTTTGGTTACATTCTTTGGATAAGTTTCTAAGATTAGAACAATTCTATCGAAACTCGTTTTTAAAATCTATTTCATTAATTTTTTATTGTATTTTATGTAAAATGTTTTTAAGTAAAGATTTTTTTAAAATCTATTTTCTTAAATACCAGAAATGTGTTCACAAAAATATGTAAATTAAATCTCAATTTCTTTTATTCATTGAATATTTATAATAAACATAAAGACAGTTATCGTTTGAACAATAGTTTGAATGCAATTCAAGTCTTGTAATCAAGTTTTGAACTAAAAAAAAGTTTGAATGCAATCAAAAGTAAGCTTTAAATTCAAATATTCAGTTGAGAAGAGGGAAGAGAGGGCTCTGAATAAGCTATTGTTATATCATTGAAGGCCTGAAAACAGGTATGTTTAGTGAGTCCTACTCTCCACTAACTGCAGGAACAGGTAAGCCGTGTGTGAGTTCTGTACTCCTCTGCACTCAGGTGTGTATTCACTGGTGTTTTCACTGATGCAGTCAACCATAGACTGCACGACACGACCCAACCATTACTTGGTTTGATGTCATGGCTCTATACCTGTGCTTCCATTGCTGTGCCGTTTCTGCCGTTTTTTGGACCCAATGCAACACTCTTTTCAAATATTGAATACAACGACTGAAACGTCTGTTCCTTCTCTTGTGTTTTGTTAACAAATAATTGCGTTCAATGTCTTTGAATTATGTCTTAAATAATTGAAAACTACAGCGAATTGATAGCCATATCTCTCTTAAAAAGTGGTGCCTATTGTCTGCCATTACCTGCAATTATCTCATATCAATGGTGTGATGGAACAGCGAAAAAGGGTCTTCACATTTCTGACATTCTTCGTGTGCACCGCATGTCTGGCCTTTTTGACGGCATCGTTGGCAACACACAAATGGATTGTCGCAAAACCCGTCCGAATCACTCAATTCTTGAACGCGAGCCTCACATTCAACGAATCCCTGTCCGACTCTGACCACGACTCTGGAAAATTTCGGGGAGAGATATACTTTGGTCTGTTTCAAGGCACTAAACTTCTCAACTATGGCTTTGGGGACCGAATAACTGCCATTTGGAGTGAGTAACCAATTCTCGTATATCTCTTATCTATAGATAATCTCGAATTCAATATTTCTATATTTGAGGTCAAATAATACAAATTGTTTCTCAAAATCAATATTTTATTTTCAAACATATTGTCAGTGAATTCAGTGAATTGTTTTCGTCAAACAATATCTCAAATATTTGTTTTGCAACTGATTTCTGATTTCTCTTACTTTCACTTCCATTGTATTCCCAAAAATGTCAACTATTCCAAGAACTTAGTTATTGAAGCCTTAGCTGAGCTGAACAGAGGTGAACAAGCTCAATCTTTCCTATTTTTAACAGTTTATTTTCCACCACTAAATGCTCACATAAATTAATTGATAGAAAAAACCAATTTTGAGAATAAGTAATTAAAGTCCAAATTTTAATTATTAATTGACAAACAATAGAGACTTTGAATCGTGAGTTAAGTAAGAATTGAATAAATGATAAAAATATGTGAGAAATCAATGTTCTTATGTTTTGCTAATTGTTTTGTCATCAATGAAACAATTGGTGCAAAACGACTGAAGACATCAAAAGACAGTCAAACGTTAGCGTCAATTGAGTCGAAAAACTAATCTCGATATGCATTTTGAGTCCACTTAAGCAACACTTTAAACAAATAGCGAACAATTGTTGAGACACTTATCAGTTGTGAACAAAAAAATTATTAAATAATAAAAAACTGTGAAAACTTCAATACTCTTGTAATGGTTTTGATAACATATTGATTAAAAATCTTTTGTGTGAATGCAGTGAAACAGGAATTGTCCAGAAATCCCAATTTGATGGCTTTCGGTCTATGGCTGTTCACAATCTTATGTGTGGCCATCGCTATGGTGTTCGGTATCGTGAGCTCAGTCTTCTCGATCATCAATACAGTGATGACTCCAATCGAAGTGATTACTGGTATTCACGGATTATTCTTATGGAATGGATTAGCGGGTAATCAATCGAATAATTCACTTCTTGTAATAGTCTATTGTCTGGGAGTGGGCTCACTATTGTCACTGACGAGTGAACGCAAGTCCAGAACAAACGATAATTGAATTTTCATACTTCAAACTCTCGAGAAATATATTTTTAAAGCCATTGTGTTAATGGTTTTCATTCAAAAGGCATTTATTTTGTTTTCCTATAAAACTTTGTTTCGGAGTTATATTTGTGACACAAATGAGTGAAAATTAACATAAAACTGGTTTAATGTTCATTAACTCAACATTTCTTATAAATTACTAAATCTGTTGTTATAATGAAATATCGTTTTTAGTAATCGTTTTGATTATAATTCGCTCACGAATTGCATCAAAACTCAAAGTTTGGAGTTAACTAAAAATCTTCGACCAATTGATTTATGGCTTACTTAACAATTTTCGACTCAAATAACAATTTAAAGCCAAATATTTCACAAATAGATTCAGAACAGAAGCTTTGCGAAGAAAAATAGTTTATTGACTAAAAACAGAGGGAAGAGGAGAGAAAACGAGTAAATCCACTATAATTTCAAACATTTTTAGAACTCTATTATTTCACTGAAAACATAATTCAATTCAAAACTGTTTCCAAAATTCACACTTTGAGTGAAACCTCCGGCAATAAAATAGTGGATAAACCACTAGAATATGGGTTTAGACATGAATTTCTCGTTAATATTGTATTCAATTTGCATTAATTGCTTCACAATTTTCATTAAATCAATTGCTAACAAAATAAACCCTTATTTTTAATTAAGCAGAATATGAATCAAATGATGTCTTTTAAGTGATTTATTTGTGTTGAGTCCATAATCTGATTCAAAGCAGGGATTAGATTATCAGTGGATTCCATTTCTTCTCAGATGAAAGTCTGCAGATTTGGGGTCAAAGCAGTCATTTTGGGAAATTTTAATCTTTTTTGAATAACTTTTAAGAAATCATGAGATCTTCTCATTTCTTCCATTAAATGAGTCACTGATTATGAGTACAGAATGTGAGCACAGCCTCAAACCTCAATCCCAGGCAAATGTCATTTAGAGTTTATGCAAACATTTGAATATTGAACTGATTTCTTATCGTTCTCTGGTTTAGCCCTCTTTTGCACCTTTGGAGGCATCAGTTGGTTATTGCAGTACAGAAATAGTCTTCGAAAGAATGTCCTCACAGAAGACGAACAGAGCGATGGCTGGACCTCGGAAGGGAGGGCGTGGCTCGGCTTCAGTTACTTTTTCGTGATCATAGCTCTACTGCTCTTCGTTTTCAACATTTTATTAGTCTATTTGGCGGTCAGGCCCTGCAAGACGAGGGAACAGAGGACCACAACAGACAAGAACCCCGAAGGAGTTATTATGTTATACTGATTGAGAAGAAGTGCCACTCGTTTTAAATAAATAATTGAGTCTTTATTTTGATATTTAACTAAAAGATGCCATAAAAACACATTAAACACATTGTTTTACATATTGTTAAATAGCATTCATTCCCACATAAAACCCAATATTTTTACTAAAATTGTTTTTATGCAAACTTTTCAAAAAAATACTAAAAATGTTTTCTCTAAGAAATAGATTCGAAGAGAAAACTATTCGTTAAAACCATAAATAGTTTTGTATTTAATCGAAAATTGTATTCAAAGTCAATGATATGTAAATAAAAATAATGTCAACAAAAATGACAAAAAAAGTTGAAATAAATTAATGAAATTCAAGAAATTTACTTAAATTTAGGAGAAAACCATTTAATATGAATTCAGTTCTATTGGGAAACGTATTCGTCGATTGACATCAATGGCCTTTATTTCCCACTTTGAAGACAGACCCGAAACACTTGCCGTCAGTGCTCAGGCTTTTGACGAGAGCTCTAAACCGTTTGAGTTCGTGTTCGTGATCTTTGGAGTGCATCGGAAGGTATTCCGTGGGTTCGCACAGATTCTGCAATTAATTAGAAAATTAGTTCAACTCTTGAGATATGAGATTATATTTGGGATGAATTACTCGATATTTCTCGAAGAATGCTTTGTAACCGCCCTCCAGAAGGTATATTTCCGGGTGATGTAAATGAGGGTAAATGTCTTTGTTGTGGGACCGGTCGTTATTTCGTAAAAAGCGGGAACTGAAAGGAGTTAAAAAAGTTATCAATAAATGATCAAGTTAAGTTGAGTTAAGTTAAGTTAAAATTTTATGTACAGAGTCGGTCCCCTTTCGGATGAGAACTCGCAGTGGAAGACAAGAATACGTCGTTTTCCATCACTTGGTTTTATAGGCGGAGCACTTCTATTGCGGAGGAATTCCTGAAGAATGGCCTCCTGTGAGAAGATATTTTTGGCGCCTCTGATGTGTCCTCCGCTGTATTCATACGGATATCTGCAGTCGACGACAACACACTCTTCGATGAGATCTTTGTAATGTCCTTCCAATACCTGCGCCAATACGTCCACAGATATGGACTTCAAGTCCTGGTGTTTGCCCTGAACTAAGGGTAAGACATAGGGTCGGCTGCAGTCGCCAATCAGTGAAGGAGTGGCGCACGACATCTCGACCGCCCGTTTTATTTGCGCCTCATTTGCCGAATGGCAGCGAACGAAAGAAAATCTTTTTGTTGTCGAAGACACCAATGAATTGCTTTTACGGATCTTTGGAACAATTGGTCTCTTCATTGGATTTATTTCTGACGAAGAGAAAAGTGGGGAACAAATGGAAGTCATGGAAGAGTTGGCCACTGAGGCGTCGTTTTCTGAGTCTTCGACCGTTGGACTGGTCTTCACTTTAGTAAAGACAGGGGTCAGGGCTGAGGAACAGCTCTCCTGTGAACTGAATTTCTCTTTTGATTTCTGAGTGAATGAGAAGAACGTCGGACTTAAGTCCCGCTGAGAGACAAACAAATCAGTGAAATAAGTATTCAAGTGGTCCACCAAATAATGGTTACCTCCGGTGATGTATTGTAAGAGGAGTTGTCCAACACTTCCGATAGACACCTTCGCGACGAGTTTTTGCGTTTCCGGTCATTGTTCGAAGAGAATGGGTTTCGGGGGGTATTTGACGGGTGACTGAAATCAAACTCTTGTCTATTGATTTTGAGCGGTTCGGTCAGCAATCGGTTTAAGCCGAAAGGCATCGATTGGTCATTACTTTGAATTAAACCATTGTTTTCATTGCTTTCAATATTAAAGCCGTCGGACATAAAGGCGTCGTCACTAAACTCTATGTCTTCAGACATTTCGGAGGACTTTATAAATAAATGATTAATAAATATATGAAATGACAATGAATTGGATTTAAATGAGTTTAGAAGTGATGGAAAACAAGTGATTCGTTAAATGGCTTTTTGTTTGATTTCATTCATTGTATACTCTCTTGAAATCCGTTCAAAAAAGAGGCAAAACTCCAAAACCGTTCATAAATTATATAAAGTATTGCACTTTATTTCCATTGATTTCACCGAAAAGTGTTTTATTTTTCATTAATTACACTTATTTTCGATCAAATTATACTTTAATTAAACAATTTGTCCGATGAATCAAATGAAAAGAGACGACAATTAACAGCAATTTAGGGCTAAACTCATTCCGACTCGAAGTGAGAGAACGCATAGAAATAATTTGTTCACAACTTTGTTATAACTTTTGAAAAGTACTTAAAATTGAGTTTTGTTGCCATTCGTCACAATTTAAATCACTTTTGAAGAAAAGCCTAAACTTTTAAAAACTTTTAAACGACTTTTAATCAAAATCTTTAAGAATCGTTGTTTAGAGAAAAGTTTGAATTTTGGCGATTTATGGATCGAGAAGTCGAGCGCTTATTTGCTCTGCTCTTGGAATCCAATCAAACGACTCCAACCAGTTTTCAGACTAGACTTTCATTTCTCATCTCAAATACTGACCCAAAAAGTTTATACAACTCTTCCAATAATTTAAAGTCAACCAAAACTCTCAACAGTCCTTTAAATTGTATATAAAATCAAGAATTTGAGGAAACTATGGGTTAATCAAATCAAAAGTTCCATTATTTTATAATTATCGAGAAATAGTGAGAAAGAATATTCTCAGTTTTAAAGCTAATTATTTGCAGGTTAATTCATTTTTGATTATAGGTTCAAACATTGACTAATTGACTATTATTTTGAATCTGAATTTATCAATGTTTGTGAAATTAATGATTATGAGGAATGAGCATGGTCAACTACCACTGATAACCCATCAAATAAGAAGCAGAAAATAGTGGGAACTCATTGAGTGATGATTTAGGCGTTGACCGGGTTTTTGGTCTAATTTAGTGGATTTGTGCACCAAATAAAAGACGTCGAAAATAACGTTATCTTCGGATGAGATGAGTGTTGACTGCAGTCATACCCTTGACTTCAATCAATGTGAACAACATTTGCTTCGTTTAAATGACAGTCTCTCTCAACAATTGTTTTCATTCAAATTAAATCAAATTATCTTTTATTATGTCCACTCA
The DNA here is from genome assembly GCA_034698165.1 of Punctoribates punctum. Lineage (NCBI taxonomy): Eukaryota > Metazoa > Arthropoda > Arachnida > Sarcoptiformes > Punctoribatidae > Punctoribates > Punctoribates punctum. The sequence continues at coordinate 14,278 of JAQGBD010000399.1, read as the reverse complement.
TTTGCGGCTTTTGAGACACCATTTTGTCGGTAAATATTTCATCGATTATTTGATTGATTTTTCTCCAAATTAATTAAAATATTGAATAAAAAGCATTGAATTTAAGGAAAGCTTTAAATCGGAAAACTTTGACCTTTTCTTATCTCGAATTTTGTTTACTATTCAGAGGGATATTAACCAAAGATATTATACATTAAAACATTGTTTCCGTTGATTTTCCCACAAATTATTATCACTGAATATAACTGTTTTTTGTCCCAAAGGTATAAACAAGAGCTGTGTTCGACACAACTACTCGTCGACCAGACCCGCTCTTAAGATCAACAAAGATACCCGAGTGATATGTCAGGGCTTCACAGGCAAGCAAGGTACTTTCCACTCGAAGCAGGCCATCGAGTATGGCACTAATCTGGTGGGCGGCGTCTCTCCGGGCAAAGGGGGTCAAACACATCTGAATTTACCCGTTTTTAATACCGTTAAAGAGGTATTCATTGGTTCCCTATTTTATTCGTTGCCTTTCACTAAGCGTTAGATCTTTTCCTCCACTCAATTGATTCTTCTTTAAAAGTTATCTAAACTGTGATAACCCAATAGGCTGTCGATAAGACGGGAGCAAATGCTACTGTAATCTACGTTCCGGCGCCGGGCGCTGCCAAAGCCGTTAACGAAGCACTTGACGCTGAAATCCCTCTAATTGTGTGCATAACGGAAGGTATTCCGCAGTTGGACATGGTCAAAGTCAAGAACAGGATAATTAGACAGGACAAAAGTCGACTCATTGGTCCCAACTGTCCTGGAATCATAAAGCCGGGTGAGTGCAAGATTGGGATAATGCCCGGACACATCCACTCGAAGGGCAAAATCGGAATCGTCTCGCGGTCTGGAACTCTCACATACGAAGCGGTACATCAAACAACTCAAGTTGGTTTGGGTCAGTCCCTCTGTGTTGGCATTGGAGGCGATCCCTTCAATGGAACCAATTTTATCGATTGTCTCGAAATCTTTTTAAACGACAGCGAAACTAAAGGTTTGATTCTTTTAATCGAATCATTTGAATGTATTTTCACTTTTGATGTCTTCACAGGTATTATACTCATCGGTGAAATCGGTGGTAATGCCGAAGAGTTGGCCGCAGAATATCTCACAAAACACAATACTGGGGCGAACTCTAAGCCTGTCGTTTCATTTATCGCGGGTCTAACGGCACCTCCTGGTCGTCGTATGGGTCACGCCGGAGCTATTATTGCTGGTGGAAAGGGAGGCGCGCAGGAAAAGATAAACGCTCTCCAGGAGGCTGGAGTGACAGTCACCCGATCTCCGGCTCAGATGGGATCGTCTCTACTCCAAGAAATGAAAAAGAGAGGACTCGCGTAATGCCTTTCCCTGGAAATAGTTTTTATCAAAATTGGATTTTTTTGGAAAAGTTATTGATATTTATGTTAAGCAAAAAAAAAACTAAATTATATTAAAGTTATTCACAAAAATTTGAATTTGTTGTTAATTAGGAAACATTTACTCCTTTTTATGCTAACCTTTAGTTTGCATTTCATATAAATTTAAATCATTTGAAAATCAAATTCAAAGTTCAATTGTTCTTCAGATGAATGACTGAATAAATCAAATTATATATACTTTTGAATATCGAGTAATTTCTTCTGAATAATAAATTTTCTGATATATGCGATGACTTTTGCCTCTGATTCTAATATCTTGAGTGATATGAGCCAATGATCTTGCCCAATTTGGCCCAATTTGGCCAATTATAACAACTATTGCCTCGATTATTGTCAGAATGTGAAAAGTGTTGAGGGCTTACAGTTTTGTCACATACTTTATGAATGGTTTTTAAAAATTATTGTTTTTGAAGTGATTTCAAACTTCTGTCAAATTAATTGAGTTTTAAATCAATTTCTAAACTGATTTTGTCTGAAATTAAAACCGATTTTATTTATATTATTTGTGAATAATGTCTGAAATCATTGGAAACAATGAAACGGTTTTAGTTGTGATCACAACTAATGTCAAATCATTTCCTACCGAAAGAAGATATGACTCGAATCTAACGATCGGTGATCTTAAGGCTAAACTCGAGTTAATAACCGGCGCTTCCAATGAGACCATGAAATTACAGATATTAGACAATTGTGACCAACTTTTGGCCCAATTGGATGACGACAAACGACAACTGAAGAGTTACTTAAGTGAGGGCCAAACTAAGGTTAACATTCATGTCATCGATAATACCATAACTTCCGAAGAATTCGAAGATTTAAGTCGAGTCAAAAAGTTCGAGTTATCTGAAGAAGAGTACCAAAAGAGAACAGATTCAGTACTGGCTTTCAAAGTGAAGAATAAATTGGGAAGATTTGGCCAAATGGAAGGGGGAGGGGATGACAGCGAAGACCAGAAAACACCGGACATAAGCGTTGGTCAAAGATGTGAAGTGACGGTAAAGGGTTTACCAAAACGTCGCGGAACTGTTATGTTTGTCGGAAACACTAAATTCAAACCCGGAGTTTGGGTTGGAGTCCAATATGACGAACCTTTGGGCAAAAATGACGGTTCGGTGGAAGGCATCCGATATTTCGATTGCAAACCAAAATACGGCGGTTTTGTTAAACCCAATGATGTGATTGTCGGCCACTTTCCTGAAATTGGTTTCGATTCCGACGAAGAACTCAATTAAAATGTTATTAATTTTATAACTGATTTTGTGAATAAACTCTTATTTTAATCGAATTAATTGCAGAACTTTTATTATCAGCCATTAATAGATCCCTTCCTTAGAATCAGTTAAATTCGGGACTCTTTTGACGCTATTATCTATAAATTCAATTCTAGAGATTCATATTTAATTCAATTTAAAAGATTGTAAACTGAGTTCAGATAAGTTTAAGGCAACAAAATTATAGCCAAGTGTTGAAAGTCTGTTCTGTGGCTATCGGACAGACATCAAACTTACAGATAAAATACTTTTGGCCCAAACAGAGTCTGTTTTCAAAGTTATCTTCGTTTATATTATTCAAAGAATTTTTACATTTTTTCATTAAATTTAAAAATAATTTACGAATAAATAGAATTTGAGTTATCATTGATTACAACGGAAAGCCTTCGACTGTCTCTTCTGTTGTAACTGTTTTCACACTTCAATCGCTTATATTCTGTGCTAAACAACAGAATAAATAGACTCGAAATGAATACAACGATTGACGACAACATTATTAGAGAATCTGTTAATAAAATAAAATCCAATTAATTTATGATTTGTTATTAAAGTAGAGTTCAAATTGAGTTATATATTTGTTATGCCCTTGGTATATTGTGGTATATACTGTGGTAAGTTACAGAGAGCAGTGGTTTCCTTGTTTCAGATTTTTAAATTTGGTTTTACTCACATTTATATTCGAGAACTCCTTTAATATTTTGTTGAGATGTTTGTGTCGTCAGATAAATGAAGAGAATTCCCTGTAATTGTCCGGAAAGCATAAGAAGGCCAGAACTGGTCGCCTCCTGAACCACAGGAAAAGTACATTCGATTCCTAACTCTAATCCCAACGGATATGTCATAAAACCAAAGAATCCGTAAATTGCAGAAAAAGTGGTAATTATTGGCTTAATCTTCGAATAGTTCATCGAAACCAATAAACCGATTAAAGAAATAGCGGCCAAACCGACGGCTGATTTCATATAAGTTATATATTTTTTATTTTTGTCGACAATATAACTGATTAAAGAGGAGCCGACAATTCCTGAGCCAATCATAACTGCAATGGACTCACTGGCGAACCGATCGCCATAATGCTTAGTCTTCAGAATCTGTTCCATTATTGTGACCAACGCTGAGAATATTCCGACGGCACAACCCATATACACAACTAATACCAAATATGCCTTTTGTGTCAATAATTCTTTGATTCCAATGAAATAAGGAGTCGAAGACATAACTTCTGCGCTATCGCTCGGAGGGGTCGGGGGTTTAGAGGAGCGAACACATATCAATGTCATAACAAGTGTCAAAATAGATGGTATGCTCCAAATAATACTCTAAAAAGGAATAACTTTTAAGTGAAATCACTTTTTGGTAATAAATCATACGAGAGATGGAATTCGAGTTTGACTTTGAGATACAATGAGTGGTGAAATCAAATTTCCCAAAACTATTCCGATTGGATTTGACATTCCGGTGATAGTTGTGGCCAAAGCTCTTTGGTTTGTAGGGAACCAAAACTCAGCCACTTTTGTCGGAGTGAATAAAACAAATGGTTGAGCGCAACCGGCTAATGCCTGTCCCACCAATGCTATTATGAACTGAGATCTTATTGAGAGAGACAACAGATTTACGATGAAATCAGCGCTACTCAGGGCTCTCAAACCTATGCCCAAAGCGGTGAGAATAGACCCGCAATATATCTGTCGGACAAAAACCCATCAAATAACTGATTGCGAACCATATTCTTAACTCACGCCTAACATTAGGCCATTCCTGTCGAGAATCCACATGGCAAAAAAGCCGATCACTATCGTCGACATAAAGAATACGGAAGAGAAGAGGTCGATGTCATTGGAGTCAGTTTGATAGAAGAGCGCTGCCCTGTCCGACACCGACGCAAATGAAATCCAGATCTGAATAGCAAAGGTATAGAAATATTCTTTAAATATGCCTTTAATGACAGGCCTACGAAAAGTTAGGACTAACCCCAGCATTACAAATATTGATGAAGGAAACGGTGGCCAATATAAACCATCGCCGTCTATAAAGTCTTCGCTGACGGATAGAACTCGAAAATTCAACTAAACTATTGGTGTCCTCTTCCATAATGTGTGGAATCCGCCCATAATATTGATATTGATATTACTCTTATTGTGTTTTCAATTAAAACCTATTTATAGGAATGTTTGTAATCTATTGAAAAGTATTCTCTCATTGAATAAACATTTGGCTGAAAGTGCAGTGAATTCAAAACTTTTGACTTTAATATGAATTGTAATCGGAATTTGAGATAAGATGAAACACTTTATTGAAAGCTCAATACCTGGTTGTGTTTGCCGTTCCCGTTGACAGGTAGGTCACAGAATCCTTGGAGAGATATAATTGATGTTTAACTCAATGCCAACCATTCAGTGATTGTTTAAGCCTTGAAATGGAAAAAACAACGCATTTTCCAAAACTCTTTTTTACTTTAATATTCAAATAATGTCCGAACAGATGAACGATAATTAAATATGAAAAACACTTTTCAGATAAGCTATGAGTCATCAAAATATTTGTTTTACATCGAAGTGAAAAACTTCTCAAACAAAATATCATTTCTGTTCCGATAACAAGAATTTCATTGAATAACAGTTTCGGAAAATAAAGTTTTAATTAATTATTGAAACAAAATTAAGAGCAAAATAAAGTTCTGATCAAAACTATCGGAAACTTATTATTTAATGAAAAAAATATCAAACAATAAGTAAAACATTTTCATGATTTTTAATCCAAGAATATCGGAATCGGAGACAAAAGTCTAACAAAAGAGAAGGAAAAACAAATTCAAATTTGATTCGTTTGAATGTATTATTAATAAAATTCAAATTCAAATCACAAATATTGAAAACGACTACATATTTAAATATATTTGATAACAGAGAGGAGCCGAAAGTCCAGCCCTGGCCTCATAGCTGCCGATCGACAATCTCTTAAATAATATAATCAAATGTAATAATAATAATTAATAATAATTAATATAAAGTATCAAGTACATTTGTTTTTATTTTTCAATTTAATATAATTTTTTGTCCAAAAGGAGCGGAACCTCATTTCAAACACAATGAGAGATAAATGCTTTTAATTAACATTAACTTTAAGACAATGAAAGCAATGGTTTCTTCAGTTTCTCAACTTTTTTACTCAAAAATCAATTGATTGGAAAAATCGGCTCAAAGTCTAATTATTAGTGTTTTTCAGTGTATTTACAATAAATAATATTTAAATTAATCCCAAATCAAAATCAATTAAATATAAACTTCTCTTTCACTCTAATATCAATCGTTTTTAATTTAAATTTAAAAACTTTACTAAAATTTGAATAAAATGAACGGATTTTCCTAAAAGTCGTCGCATTTATCGCACAAATAGTATTCAATTTGAAAATATATTATTTGTCTGTATTCTTAAATAAACCTAAAGTCCGGAACAGTTAGTTGTGGTAAAAGACAGTCAAATCTCCTTCGATTGTAATACTATTTAACACACATTTGCTTTGATTTCGAGCATTGATTCAGAAGAATGGGTCGAAAGTCTTCATTCATAAAAACCGATTTTCGCCTTAAATGAGCAATAATTCCGAATATAATAGAACTTTGAAGGAGACAATGGTTTATGTCTTATGTCTTAAATGTCTGTAAAATGTTTTCCTCAAATACTAAACAAAGTGTTCAAAAGCTGTGGCAGTCTTTGTGTCAGAGATGAGCGAAAAGCAAAATGTAATTTATTAAAATGGATTCAAATGTAATATAATTTCTATTATGTCTCAGACTTTTCCGTTTCCCTATCGCTCCTATCCTTATCTTTTTTGTGTTTCTTTTTCCTGAGAAAAGAAGGCGTTCGGATCCCTTTCTTCTTCTTCTCTTTATCTTTGTCTTTCTTCGATGACTTCTCCAACTCTTTAACGGGAGATCCCTATAACAGGGGACAGACAATTGGTATTTCGTTTATTTGAGTTATGACGTGAGACAAACCTCTTTACTACTCCTGGAGGCGCCCGAATAATCTGCTAACTTATCCTCTCCATTAACAGCGGTATCACCTTTTGTTGAGAACAAACATTAGATCAGATGAACAATACTTTTGAAATTAAATGTAAACAAATGACAAACTGTTTATTGAAAACAATATCTAATTATCGAATACGAGATAAATGGGTTTATTCACACATTTGTCTCATATTTAATGAGTAGTTATTAAACAGTTCCTCATTTTGTAATTTGTTTGTAATTTGAGCCCAAAATGCAAAACATTGAATGCAAGCAAACCATTCACCGAATTAAACATAAATCGTATTAATGTATTAATTGACAAAATTCTGGCCGATTGTCGACTTACTGGTGCTCTGTTTGTTTGGTTTGCGCTCAGATCTGAAGCGGCCCCGAGAAAAGTACTTATCTTCAGCCGCTATAAGACGTGCGAAACACAAAATGTTTAATTCATGCGAAACAACATAAAAGTCGTAATTAAAGTAAACGTAAATTAATGACAAAATTCATAATTCATTACGAAATTGACATAAAATTCAAACAAAAATATCAAAGCATTAAATTGTGCCATAATTTGAAGGAACGCCTAATCGTTACAAATGGAGATTACCTTCGATTTTCTGAGACTCAGAAAAGGTCTCTGTTTTCCATTTGGTCGGCATTAAGAGAAAGAGAAGTTTTGAGAAAATGTATTAGTGTTACACACCTTGAGCTGCGAGTCGGGCCGAATGGGACCTCTGCACACGACTATTGCTAGATATAGAGGCTGTCCATCGAAGAAAAATACATTTTTCATGCAATTATATTAGCTTTGAATTAGTTATGGTTTGTTTGTTAGTGAAACGGAAATATCTGCCAATTATTGAGAAAAGCAAAGCAGCGAAACAACTGATTATCGTTTGATTGCGACAACAAATAGCTGTTAATTCGATTTCAGTTAACATATTATTGAAGACAATCAAACATTTATTGAACACTCAGACTAACCATCGGGTGAAAGAGTGATCACTATTTGTGGTTCACTTGAATTGATTGTTGTATTCATTGAGGTTTTGCCTGAATTTATCGAAAAACCAAATTCTGTTTATTTGATATGAATTTATAGAAGAGTATCAAAAATATTGAGCAATCAATGAAAAGCTGCGCCAAATCACCCAAAGATAAACCCATAGATAAATGGGGTTCAATACATACCGTCCTCATCAGACATGGGAGATGTGGGCGAAGTGGGACTAGCGATGTCTTGTGTCGTTTGATTGAGGGAAACCGGTTCTACCAACAGATGCCTGACATTGTCCGGCACGTCATCCACTGATACCAGACAAGTGATTAATTAGCGGTAAGATCAACAGATTAGATAGACATCTAGTCTGGCAGTGCATACCTGGCTCTCCCCTCTGCTTCCTTTCAATAATTTGTTTATATTCTTCGATCTCCTGTTCGGTGACGTTGTCAAAGGGGTTCTTCGCGTACGCACTCTTATAGACCATAGCGTTGTGTTGGTATTCGCGCTGAATTATACCTTTAGAGGCCGCGCCCACTAAGACTACCTGATCCCCTGTCTTTTGCTCGTTCATGTTCTTGACCTCCTCCCACGTGACCCCCTCTAATATATGACTTTGTGGTCCGCCGGACACCTTGTTTTGTAAGCGAATTTCTTTCATCTAATTGTGATTTCAATGTTTTCTCATTTAGAATCTCTTTTCACTTCATTGAAGAACAAATCAAAGACATTGACAGACAAACTAAACGCGTAAACACTGACCTGTTTTTGCTTTCGCTTGAATTCACCAGGGTCTATGCTCACCGGCACGAACTGGTGGGTCTCTATTTTGATTGGAGTGCTATGAGATGGAGATCCATCCTGAACCCACTGCCAGAACCAAAAGAAAAAAAAGGAAAACTTTTTATTAATCAAATCCAATGAAAAGCAATGAAATGACAAAAAATGTCAAATTATTTAATCAACAGATCTGTGGGTTTGAAAGACCTCTCAATTGGTTTACATTTATATAAGTCTTATATAAATATTTGTTTCATTGATTTAATTGAATACAAATGAAAGACAAAATTTGGATAAAAGAGATTCGAGTTTACGTACATTAAAATTGATTTAAGATATGATTAATTGGAATAAATCTCAAATAATTCGTTTAAACTGTCCTTTGATTAAATTAAATCCTATCAAAGCTATCAATCAATTCGTTCAAACCTTAGTTATCTTTTTGGGATCAGTGGTTCCGGACTCTAAGACTTCGACTTTTTGATAGACATTCGGAGAGTTAACCCAACGGAGTTTGTCCTGAGTTCGTCGCCCCTCAACCAACTTCTTCAGAGGACTCAACCATTTGTCTTCTTCCAGATAATGTGCCAAAGAAGAGGCAGACGGTGGCTCTTCCACGTCATACCGGGTACGGGTCTGGTCTGCTCTGAGCAGTGGTTGTCTATATAAATATCCGGTGCGGAATCCCTGTATATAAAAACGTTTAGTCACGCAAAACATGTACTCTTTATTCGAGGACTGACCGCATTGTCCAACATTCGCATCTGTGACTCAAACTCCAGGTCCCAAACTTTCCATTTTTTGGGTTTGTGGTCGTTTTGCTCGGCATTGGACGAAACGACTGAGTCATCGGTGACAGGTTTGCCCTGGACTTGAGAGCCGGCAGTTTTAACCACAGAACGGACCTGTTCTATGGCCTCGGTTGACATAATTTGAATGTTGTCTAAACCACAGGACATAAGTCGAATCTGTGTTTCACAGGCGAGGACCAGGTTCTGCATGAGAAAGAGCGCCTCCTCAATAGACTCCCCACATGTGACGACTCCATGATTTCGCAAAACTAAAACCTTTGAGGAAATCATTTGAATTAATTAGACTTTTGTTATGAAAATAACTTGAAGTCAATAAATCAGTTAATGAATACCTTATTAGTTGGGCCGAGATTTCGACGAATTTGTTCTCTTTCTTCGGGGTCTATAAGCAGTCCCTTATAATCGTGGTAACTGATGTCCCCTAAAATGGCTGCCTCTTGACTGGCGGCCAAAAGCCCGCATTTCATGGCAGAGACGGCAACACAGGGCGCGTGATGTAAATGCATGACTGCTTTGATGTCAGGGCGGGCAGAATGGATGGCCGAATGGAGAATAAAACCGGCCCTAAATTCACACTCAATTAAAAGAGTTTTTAGTTTGAATAACAGTTACCGATTGAAAGTGAAGTTTGTGGATCCCGGGTCAATGACATTGCCCTGCATATCGACTTTGAGGAGTGTCGATGCCGTCACCTCATGGTATTGAAGACCAAACGGGTTCAACAAAAAGTGTTCGGTGTCTTGACTGACCCGTGCCTTCAATTACCATAAAAGTGAATAATTTATGCAAATATTGATTAATGTTTGAGACATACAGTTATGTGATTATAGATGCCTTCAGACCAGCCGTAGAGCTCTACCAGTCTATAAACAGCTGCGAGTTTACACCGAAGCAATTTCTCGCCCTTCGCGTATCGAAGGCCGTCAATGCCTCGGATGTCGTTGATGGGCATCCCTGAGTGACCCATCTTCGAGTGAGAGGAGCCGCGCGCAGAGTGGGGTAACAAAAGTTCGGTAACCTGTTGGAGGGCCGACAGACTGGCCGGTAAATAACCCTCATTCAGCTGCGATTCGATTATGCGTTCGAGTTCTTCCCTAAACACCTGACTATTCATAATCATATCCACTTTTTTTCTGCGATCCATTTCCTTCATGTCCTGTTCAATGTCTGGAGGTCTCCAAATCATGCGTTGCGTTTCGGGATCGTCCGGATTGAACTTTGCATCTGTGGCCACACCATTCTGTTCCGCTCCAGACATTTCCAAATCTATTTATCGATTGGAAACAAACATATAAAAGGTTAGGAAAACTATTCCACTAATTGGACTCAAATTGTTTTTTTCCCTAAAAAACTAATATTCATGCAATCGATGCAATAAAACAGGTCTTTATTCAGTTATCATTACTTCGTATAATAGGAAGCGACACATGAATAACAAAAAGCAAAAATCATTAGGATTTTCAAAATATCCGACAATTCGGACACTTTTCAATCGACTCTCTTATTGAGGGGTCGTTAGCCTCTCATTCACTCAAATGATTGCTAATAAAATCAATGGTTGTAAATGAAAACCGAATATAATTGTTTCCCAAATTAGATAATTGAGTGACAACTAAATGATCACATTTTAGTGAAAATTCAAATTCCTATAAATTTTAGATTTGGATCCGACGCTAAAAATGCTTTTCGAGTCGAAAATAGTGTAAAATACAGGATATGAGTAATGATAGAATGCAAACAACTAAAAGATTTTATGCCTAATCTTAACCTCTTGTCACTAAACATCAGATAAATACTAAATGAGTGAAACACTTGTCAGTCCTTCGAATAAAATTAAGGCTAAAAAGAGAAAACTATTCAACACTTTAAGTGGTGTACTGTCTGAGAGTCACAGAGTGTGTGAAAATTATTGGCTATTATTTTACACCAAATGCCATAACAGATAAACTCAAACAAATAGCGAATAAAACTCAAGATATTGTATTATGTAATCAAATAGTTATTTCGTAAAATAATATTTGAATTGTAAATAAATTGAATGAAAAATAAGTAATAATCCAAAGAATGCGAGAACTGAGCAAAAACTCACTTTTAATCCGACGTAAAAGTTATGCTCAAAACCCAAGTATTCAAAAGTGAATTAATTTAAACCCAAAGCAAAACGTGATTCATATCTAATCGCATCTAATCGTTAAGTTTAAGCATTCAATTAACAGGCAATCAAACAAATCACTACTAATTATCACAAAAGAAATTCGAGTAAAACAATAACCAAATTAGACAACGATTTGAGTTATGATTAGCTGCGAAAACTCAAAACCAAAGGACAACAACAAAACAAATTATTAAAACAAAATCTTAAACTTGTTTTGAGTGAACTTCACATTAAAAAACACTTCTTTTCAGAGAAGTAGTGAATCGGAGAAGAACTTGAAATTATTTGATTGTCTAAAACAAGGCTGAGTGCGAACAGAGTCACAATACACTCATCAACGAGTATGAGCTCATTCCGTCCCTTAATATTTGAACACAATTTCAATATTGTGTAGATTACGTCCTTCTGAAGCAGTCAATCAGGGATTGGATAGACTTAGAGCAGATCCAAACCACATCTCAGATTCAATATAAAACATCAGTTCATTTATTTCGTTAGAATTTTCGCATTAAAACTGTCTTTAAGTTCAATATTTCAGTTGAAAAATAAGCAAATTTTTTGAACAGAGCTTTTGGGCGTTTAATGAAAGACAGATAATCAGTGTTTCGGTTGTGTTGAGGATATCTTAAAACATATTTCTTAACAGTTTTCTACTCTTCGCAACCAAATGGATGTGTTTGTTATCACAACTGGTTTGACAAAAATCAAGACCAGATAATAGACTCTGTTCTTGTATAATGTTTTTTGGTAAGGCCTGCAATCGAGGCCATCCATAGCAGTGGAGCACTGACAGGAGAGCACTGGTGAACCATAGCTCTAACCCAACCCACATCTCAAAAACAACTACAATATGTGCACAACTTTTTCATGAATTGGTTTTGAGAATAATAACAATAAATTATATATTATATTAAAAGTATCGCCGAAAGGAAATAAAAACTCTTTTATAGCATTCGTTTTGAATATTATTTTGCATTAAATAGTTTTTGTTTCAAAACACCAAAACTTAATTGTGTTTTGGGTCTAAACTTAATTGTGAGCCAACACTAACACAACACTAACCAAACAAACGGCTAAAGAGAGGCAAACCTCACATATTTATGTTTAATAACCAGTGCTTTAACTTAATTCTCGTGTCTTATGATTCAGTTATGAATAGTTTTATAATAAAATTCGAGAATAATATAAAGGCTTGAAATAAGAGAAATGAAATATTGTAGACAACAAATACTTTTATAACTCGACTCCGGCCCAACATTTCAGTCGCTATGGAGAGGAGTGCTATCATTAATATGGGATAAATCACTAATTCGTTTAATGGCAATAGTTTTGAATGCTTTTAATGTCTGCAACAACTATCAGACAACGAATACAATCGGAAGGACAGACGGGGCAGACATCAGACTCGTAAATGGCATCAAATGGTTATATAGTCTATAGTCAGGCAAATAAAGTATTTGAATGAAAGGCAAAACTTCTCTGAAATGCAGCGGAAAAATGGCATTTCTTTTAATTATTTTTACAGAAAAAGAGAGAAAACTTTTTTCGTATAAATATTATTTGTATTCAAGGCTTTTCATAATAGCATATCATTAGAGTGTTTAATACAGTCTAAGACAGTCTAATAGAGGACTACTCGCACTCAATCTTCACCCAAAAAATTCAACCAATTCTTCATTCGATAAATATTTGACTAAAAATTCAATACTCTTTGCCAACAACTATAACCACAAAAAACAAATCCAATCACAACTATGGGAAGAGTTCATATAATCCCTGTAAACGGGAATCAACTGTAAGACTGAAAAACTATTACCGATTTCTAATGACTGAACACAACTATTAAACTTTTTAAACACTTTGTATACATATTTTTGAAAAAAGAAAAAACTTTTCTCAACAAATGTTTTAGTTTTGTTGAAATTAATATAAATTTGATATTTTTTTGTTTTCTTTGAGCAAAAGCCTTGTCTTCTAATGTATTCTGAGCTAAATTGCTATTTATTTAATGCAAATCAAGTTTTTCTTTTCACTTAAACATTTTGTTTCATTTGATTCAATAAATTATAAACTGTTTGAAACCAATAATTAATTCCAAACCCTTTTTATGAGTCGATTGCATGAATCGATTAAATCTAAACACTATCTAAAAGAGTATTTAAAATAAAGACAAATGATTTACATATGATTTGCGGACTCCGAGAGAATCGTAAAAAGTTTTAATCATTTAATAAAAAACTATTTAAAATTCCGGTTAAATAATGTGTTTGAGTTCAATATCTTTAACCAAATAATGAGAAGACTTTAAATAATTGATTTGTGAAGACATTAGTGTTAAATGAAAGTCAAATATATGGCAATCATAAGAGTGGCTAACATTAACTCAATCCAAATGACATAAGCCTTCAGATCAGACAATAAGACTCCGATTCAATAAAAACTGTTTTCATCAAAATGTGTCGAAATTATTATTGCAATCAATTTAACATTTTTTCAGTTCTTATCCGATTTGATTAAATTTGAGAGAAGACAGAACTCATTGAAACTGCGATACAATTAACTGAATATTATTTAGGGTTTGAACTTAATTCAAGAATCGCTACAAATTGTTAATAACATTGAAGAAGATATACAGACAGTGAATGTGAAGAGGAGTGGAACCAAAAAATTTAAAAATAAATACATTTAAGAGTTATGTAAACCAATGGGTCTTACCTTTCGATGGCTATAAAACTCGAATTCAATAAATATTGTCTAAAAATATATCCGAAATTAGAGCCAAACTCTTAA